>JBBPMG010000402.1:0-22830 GCA_038090195.1 Boletellus deceptivus
CGCATTCGACGGATGCGGAGGGCAATCGCGAGCGTGTGAGGATAGAGTCCGAAGCGTAGTCGGTTTCGCGGGAGCAAACCAAGAACACGTAGACCCGGACAACCGACGGCTGGTTATCTCCCAGAGCGCATGTCACGCTAGGAACGGACGAGCACGGGCCATCATCGATTCATCTCTTTGAAACTCGAGTCACCGCACGACAACCCGTACATGTACTCGTCAGAGTTGATCCACAAACTCGAGTACGTAGGTACCATCGAGCCCGGTCTGTTCTCCGACACCAGACCACCGCAAAAAACGACCATAGTACAGTGCAGTGGATTGTCTGAGGACCACCAGCTTGTGCTCTGGACCGAATGCGAGCGGGCTAGGGTTCAACCTACCTGAGAACGCACCGTAACCGGTATTTTTGGTATAAGCATAGGTACCAGTAAGACTGGGGGAATCAAAGTTGAGATGGAGGGCACCGCCCAAGGTGAGGAGCACGAGCTGCTCATAGTCGTTCGACCACTCCGGGTTGACGAGTTGCCTCGCTGCTATCAAATGCTCCCTGAGCCTGGTAGCATTTCAAGCCCCAGCTTGGATCTTGAACGGGGCGATAGCTTAAGAGCGTGTCAGAATGGGAGTACCGGTGTAGTAACGGAGACGTCCGCACTTCCAGCAACAGCCTCGGCGACGGATATGCTTGGAGACTACTCGGATTTCGAAAAAAAGATCTCGTCAAGGAGCTTGAATGGGACGAACGTGGCTCGGCGAGATAAGAGGGTGGGCAGACGATGTGCTGCCTATACGACCGTTCAGGAGACTGGAGTGAAAGTCAGATCATAATTTACTTGGGTAATAAGGCAGGCTCGGCTCCACGCCCGTCTTCCATGTTCGGACACTCGGAATTCGAGTAAATGTTCCATATCCGCTAGGTCAGCGACCGAGGAACGAGTACCACGGTGACCCGTCACGCCGTGAGGTATGTCCGGCTCAGGTATGCCCACGATGCCGGTATGAACTGTGAGCTTGATGTGCCATGGGTGCAGGATTCCGGCCGAGTGGACCCACTCCGGTCGCCATTTCGTTTTCATGCGTGGTCCCTGAAATGATGGTGTGATTCGATTGTTCCTGTCGAGTTGTTCAAGCTGGATGGTGGTCCTTCATGTCTCCCTTTTTGTGAGGTTACGTTGACGCGATTCGGACCGCCTCGGAGCAAATCAGAAGGGGGCCAGATCGCACAAACGCTGATAGCGGTCAAAACCAGCTGCGCATTCAAACAGGCACCAACCGTATGTTCACTACACCTGGCGAAGCAGGCAGTCTACCTGTGGGACCGGTTTACTAGCCAAGTAAACTCTTTTCAGGTTTGGCATTTGATGCATCTAAGACACACAGCAAGCATATCGCTAGTGGCCAGGCTGTTCTAGGAGACAGACTTGATCATTTGGTTTGTCTTGACCCTTGATCCTACCATCTCCGGAGCGGCGAGTCGATGAGTGTTCAGAGATTTGCCAACTCGGACTCGGAGCTGACTCTGAAACCCAGTTGCAATAGGAATTGCCAACCTAGAGTTGAGTATCGCTCGGGCTGTGACACTGGAATCCGTGCCACGGGGCATTGAATCACTGGACAACTACTGGTGTTTCTTTACCGATCTGCGACTTGATGTTTCACTGAGCTCGCCCAGGTACTGCACAATCATGTCTGTCGCTGAGATACGGACATCTCTGCTGTCCCGTATTATGGACGTTTTCTGACCTGGTCTGGGTCGGAGAGCAGATCAGACTCACTGGCTCCTACATCATCAAGTTTGGTCGTCCTGAGTGAGGAGCATATATCGGTTATTGTAGGTTGATTCGAGTTGTGCTGTGGATTGCATACATCTGTGCTTATCTGCAGCCGAGCGCTCTCAAGTACAGTTGGTGGTGTGCTGTTGTCTACACGTCACTGGTTGGAATCACCAATGCCCTCGGTATCTCTTTCCATGCGCTCACTGTCCGCACTTGCATGCGGCAGAAAGAAGGCCCGGCCCGGAACTACCGGAAGAGGGCCGTATTCTTTCTTTACTCTTGTTTATATGCTCTCTCTTTTGGAGGCTTTCGACACCTCGACCGCTATCCCATTCCACCTTAAATCCCTCTGCCAATGTGACCAAGGGTTACTAAGAGAAATGCTGCTGGCGGATGTGGTAAGATGTTGGCGGGTGTAAGGTTAGCTAACTTTATAGTGTAGTGCAAAGGGAGGGCCCGTTGAACGTGTGTTTCGATGGGTCGTCCTTAGCATAGGATGAGACATACCAATAGATCTTGGAGGCCCCTGTTGAGCCCACGTATCATGGAGATCACCGGACACCTACCCAGGGCTCTGTTCCACGGCTTTGCTTCGTTCCTGCAAATAAGGCTGCAAGAATCCACGGGCGACACATTCCAGTTTGTACAGCCCCTGCGCCAGTTCTAGCCATTGACCCTGATGATAGGACGGAGCAATATTGTCTTGGCCCAGGTGATATTGATCCAGACCGCAGGGCTAGTTTATACCTTCTTGGAGTGCTCCACCAGGTCCGCAAGGAGTATCGAGCACACAGCTAGCATCCGTTTGGGGTGTTATGGACTGCTATGCAACTCTACATCTCTCTAGTCTACTCCAAGGCGATCCATCACTCTGAACAACACCGCAGGGGCGATCAAGCCACGCCCATCGGTGAGGGTTATCACAGGTACTAGATGCAGGTTCACTCGGTTGACGTACAAACCCAGCTTGACCTTTAAAGGTCGGTTCTGAGTGCCATTTAGAGCGAAGCTCCCTCATATCGCAGAGGACGGGATAGTTGGTGTCGTTGCGCCCGCAGCACCTCTGGGACGTTTTAGTGACCACGAGGCCACCGCCCAAGAGTCAGATAAGGACCGGTTCTGATCCACGACTTGCAAATATGGTTCCATGAAACACGACGCTCTTCCAAGTAGCGCCGCACTGAAACCGTTGGCGCCGATCAAGCAAGACCTAGCTCATTCGTTGCGACACAGTGACCCGGCCATGGCCTAGATGATCCCACCTAGTCCGCAAGACTGCATTATACTAATTGCAGGTGCTATGACTGCTCTTTCAAGTGCATTGAGCACACGATAACCAGGCGTCTGTTGGAATGGGCGGCTGTTCCAATCGATTGCTATCAGCATCGTGCGACCTGGCTCATATCTGATCTACCTTGATGTGACCCATCATGCGACCTCACAAAAATGGAGACATGAAAGGCCACCATCCAGCTTTGACAGACTCTGCAAGAACAATCGAGTCACGCCATCATCGGTGACTAGGGAGCATGCGTAAAAACACGAAAAGGATGACCGGAGTGGGTTCACATCGGCCGAAACTTCTGCACCTATGGCGCATAAAGCGCACAGATAACCGGCGTCGTGAGCAAACCTGAGCTGGACATACTTATCCCACAGGATGACGGGGAATCGTGCTATCCGCTCTTCCGTCGCTGATCCAGCGGATATATCCCTGGGAATATTTTACTCGAATCCTGCGTGTCCCAACATGGAAGACGGGCATGGGCCCGTCTATAAGAACCTGCTGGATGGTTCGATTTCTACTCCAGCCTATCGAACAGTCACATAGGTAGCACATCATCTGTCTTATCTTCGCTCGCTGAGCCATGTTTGATCCACCCAGGCTCCCTGACTAGGTCTTTATCTGAAACTCTTGTACTGTGCAACCATGTCTGCCGCTGAAGGTACGGACATTCCGGCTGTCCCGCTGGTGGCTTCATCCTGACATGTCCTTCAGTCATTGCTTCACTCAAAATCCAAGCTGACGCTGGGATTACTGCCAAGCTCGATGAGCACTTGGCTGCTGCTAACCAGCTCATTAACCCGGAGTGGTTGGACGACCATCAGAAGCTCGTGCTCGTAGCCATCGCCAATACCCTCCATGTCAAGTTTATCCCTGCCAAAGGCCTCACCGGAATCGGTCGTGCCGAAACCACAAATAACGGTACCGGTACATTCGCGGGCAGGTCCCATATTATCCCATTGATATACATACCCGGCGAACCGTCTAAGCTTGTGGTTCAAGGATGGTCCGCTGCATTATACTATGGGCCCTACTTGTACTGGTCCGGGGTCGGAAAGCAGAGCGGGCTCAACGGTACCTATAAAGTCGAGTGGATTAAACCCGAGTGAGGACTACATACCTGTTATTGTAGGTGAAATCATGCCAAGCTGTGAACGAGTGCGAGGTTGTGTCAATGTCTACTTATAAGTCCGAGGACACATTCGAGAGTGCCAGGAGAGAGCTGGTGGTGCCTGTCTCCCTCTTGCTTTGCGTACTCTTGACTCGCTCTCGGGTACCAGTCACGTCCCCGACCTTGTATTCTCAGATGCTAACCCTTCACACCTGTGGTGGTGCAGAATCAGGGACAACCACAAACTAGATATGTGGCTAGAAGATAGTCGACTGAGTTATGCCTAGGAGTCTCGGGTTGGCAAACAGAGTGGGCTCACTGGCAGTTACTACGTCCCGCTCCGGATGGTAGTGATTTCTGCTGGTACATAGCAACTGCCCACAGGATGATTCAGACCTGTCGTGAATGTCAGTGCGATAACGGCGAGTGCGAAATTCCACGATACAAAGTACGAGCCGTGTCCCGTCGGAATATTTGCGTCCGATACAGCGCTACTTCTGTCCTGTGCTGCATTCCCGCGAGTGATGAGGGAAATGAGAACGCTGATAAGAAATACCGACAAATTTTGAACGGGCTACGCGCCCAGTGCACGGATTGCACACATACATTGAGGTAGCAAGACCGCTAACAAACAGATCGGCAACATTATCCATCGAAGCCAAGACGAAGAGCCTAATGTAAAGGCCGCACAAGGTCAAGGATGGGAAATAGTGGAGCCTAAAGGAGTCGATCAAAAAAGAAGACAGCGTAAGTGAATACGTATGACCCTCGACTGTACACGAAGGGGACAGGTCGGCATGTGCTCCCCCCCAGTGCAGAACTCGGAGAGCAATGAGGTATACGTTCAACTTCGAGCTGCAGTGCACAGCACAAACAAGCCTATCGGCACCATAAGTCTCCGAGGAAATATGCTGGTGTGCTGCAGAGCGCACTAGAATAGATCAAAGAACACCCAGGGCAGCGAACATGAAGGCTGGCTCACCTCCATACGTACGGGGTAACCTGGTCGACCACGAATACGGTTCCCATGAACCATACGATTTCCCCAATCACACGCGACCACGAAAACGTAAGAGCACGAGCACGATGGGGATACTAATGCGCAAAATAAGTCGCAGAATCTCGAAGGAAAATGAGGATCGCAGATGAGTTGAGTGTTGTACAACGTAGCCAACTAGGCTGGAATAAACAGGATAAACGGCACCACAAGCGTCCACGCCGGCCAGAAGTTGAATGTTGAACTCGGAACGAGGCCACAAGCACCATGTGAAGTGACGTGTCTGAATCGGAATAGGGGAGAGCCTCGAGAGGCCAAGGCGAGACTGAGGGCAGACACGAATGGGACAAACAAGGCGGAGAAATCCAGTGAAGGGCACACGCGGGGACCGTGACCTCCTGGAAAAATGCGGATCTGCGTGACCGTGCGGCAGTGGGCAACACGGCAGGATTGGTATTCAAGCTCCGCCCCAAGGCTGCCGCTCATTTAATAGGGTAGTTCAAAGCTGATTTCGACCGCCGATTTGGGGCCGATTTCGAGGTCGATTTCGAAGTCGATTTCGTCGCACTGATCCAAATCGATGGTTTTCGATTCTGTTGGTGGTTTTCGGCCGTGCTCGGCACAGTTTTATCGGAGTTTAAAACATCACTACGTGCGCACGCAGGTACACGCTGCTCGCTGGTGTCCATATGATACATATCATCCCTATGGCGTTACATTATGGGGCTCCATGTAGATCTGACAGTTGGTATGCTGTGGATATACAAGTCTTTACTTCTACTTAATCCCACCATCAGTCTAGGTTAGATTCGATACTGCAGCTGTTCGTATCCACGTCTCTACATATTTAAACGCCGACACACCGCCGCATCACGGCTGCATGCGGCATCGACCTAGATCGACCCCAAACATCCAAAACCCGGTGAGTCAAAGTTAAGGCAGCTTTTGCAAGCAACTTTCACTCATACTTTGTTGGAATGGGGAGAAATATGGTGAATTGATTATCAGTTGCTCATATTCGCATCCTACGAGTTTAAACTCCGTCGCACTGCCGCACCACGGCTGCATGCGGCATCAACCCAAATCAACCCCAAATCGCATCCAAAACCAGGTGAGTCAAAGCCGAAATCGGTTTTCGACCCGTTTTCGCTGATAAAATCGACTTCGAAATCGACCTCGAAATCGGCCCCAAATTGACGCTCGAAATCAGCTTTGAACTACCCTATTAATATGGGTTTCACGCGCGAGACAAAGCCCCATACGAACCACGAGATTTTGGAAGGCTGTCCGTTCCTGAGAGTGAGGGAGTGGTGGGAGGGAGCGAGTAAAGAGGCTGTAATGAAGACGGGGTACGACTACGGCTGCGAGCTGCGAGGTGGGGGCCCGAAGGAAGAAACCTCGCTGACTCGTGCGCGGACTAAAGTCTAGGATGGCCACGTGCCTCAACCAACCTCCAAGGTTCTAGCCCACGAGCATAGGACGCTTTTCTCATATCCACTGTTTTCATGACTCACCCTACGACAACTGATCTACTGGTCAGCCAGGACGATCAAATATGATTCGATAGCCGAAGCCACGGAGCCCCGGTCCATGGACCATGCCACAAAGGGCCCATAGTACAGCACGGCCCAATCCTTTCTGACGTCGAACGTATCATAAGGGAGGATCACCCCTGTTCTCGAGAGCAAGTGACCTGTCCACGAACACACCGACCCCATTCTTTTCGGTCTGGCCACGAGCACGGACATCGCCGGAGACAGACTTGGCTGGAGAGCATCCGCAGTGGCCACAAGCAAGAGCTTATGAAAGTCCTGCGCCAACTCCGGATTGATGCGTCGATTTGAACTGCTGGTCGGTGACTGTGTCGGCGTCAGCCTGGATTTTCACCCAGGCAATGGCTGAGGTATGTGTCCGAATGGAGCTACGATACACCCATTCTATACTCCCAGCAGGCTGAATTGTGTTACTGTGTCACTCGTCGAATCCTCGGGTGGCGAGGGAGAGTCCCGCTGGATCTGCACCATCGGTTCGGTGTTTCTCTAGAGCGTTGCGGCACTTGTGCTTGACATCCTGTGTCACAGTATTATCTTTGATTGTTATCACCCTCCTATTGTTCGGTTTCAAGACTGCGTCAACGCATCCAGAAGAATGGTGTATCGCTCTGGAGAGCCAGGGGTTCATTTCCGCGGCTTAACGTTTCAAGAAGTGGCGCATACTGTAGAACCCTTTCCATGGGAAATCCGCCAGTGATCTTATCGGTTCCCGTCACCGAATCCATTCCAGATTAGTCTGGCATGGAAGTGAGAATATGGAAGTCCATTCGGGTCATCCGAGTGGAGTCTCTCCTGAGGAACAAACAAGGCCTGCCTTTGGGATCCAAGAGGCCGGCATGCATGGATCGAACCGTACAATGGATAATTACGTTCATCTCGACCGGAGTCCCCGGCTGGAGGTGCCCACAGGATAACGCTGCGGAAATGATGCACCCCTGCCTGCGGTCTGATGACCATTGATCGCCAGATGAGGAAAGCGATATTTTCTTGTCACCAGCCAAGACGTTGGCCACGAATGTCGCAATTTGATTCCAGAACCCCCCTGTCTCGAACAACCGATATGGTGATCATCTCCAGTTTCCTCGCGTTCTGAGCACCGCTGCGTCGATAACTAACCCCATGTATTGAGTGCAAAGTTCGTGCTCGCTCCAACATCCACAGAACCAGCTAATCGAGTGTAAAAATGGATGTTGCCGAAGGACACATTTTATTGTCGTCCATGCCGTGTCTGGGATGGACGAGCTTTGTTAGTGGTTCCACGAACTCACGACGTAGACGGGACAGCCGAAATACCACCGATCCGTACCACTCTTGTCCGGCGTGAGTGGTATGAGAAAACTGGTCTGGGCAATTTGCTACTGCGCAATCTAACCTATTCGCTGTGGGAATCGCTGGGCTTATCATGGGGTTGCCGCCCGATGGTGTTCCTATCAACGATTTCACTTCGATTCTGCGAATATGGATTGTGGTGGCCACGTTGTAATACATGCAGCGCTTGTGCAATAGCGCAACCAACCATGGGTATCAATGACGCTAGGCCGTCCAGGCCTAGATCTTGGTGTTTGACGCGTTATTTATTCTGGTGCTCCAAAACACGGAACCACTTCAGGCTTATTGCGGTATCAACGGGCATAGCCTATAACGTTCGGACAACGATGGGTGTGGTAACCGTAATGATGCGGTTGTACTCGAAGCTTATATTCGTGGCTACACACCTGGCTGACGTCGTAGCACAGTCATGATCAGGGGGGGGGCCAAACGATCAACCAGTTATGTTGGCCCGTGAAAGATCATGACGTGCGCTGACAGGAAAGATGCTGGAGTCGCATTTGCGCACGTGAAGTTTGTCGCGGGTTCCGAGGGCACAGGAGTTGATGCTTGACAAATGACGATAAACAAATGAATATAAGAACATCGTTGCTGTTGCATTGTAGTAGTCGCTCGCATGTTCTCAACATTCGTGTGAGCCAAGCATCTCTTGCAACTTGTATGTTTTCTATTTCACTCAGCCTGGCCACACAGTTCCGCCTAACTAGCCAGTTAGCTTGTCCTGTCATGCGCATGGTCGCATTGCCATTCCCAACACAAACTCGGAAGTGAGCGCCGCTCGTTGACAGATGCGATCATTTTATGCGCTCTTGGGCTCCATATTTCTTTTCCGTTCCTTGTTGAGACAATTGAATAGAACCCCGTTGGTCAAGTGCCAGATCATCATTCCGATCTACTCGCAATTTTGGCTCATGCATTTCTCAAATTTAAGATATTCACGGGTCCGCCGTAGAAACGATCAGAAGCTGATGCACCGCATAGTATATCCAGCAGAATAGCAGAGAACGATTTAATTGGAAAGAGATCAAGTCAAGATGCATAGGTATGAAAATGAATCAGTCTCGAGGATGATAAAAGCTGGGCAACATTCTCTCTGACGGACGAGCTACTCTGATCCCCTCTGAGTTCATCTCTCCGGTACTTGTCCACCATCCTCCCCACTATGTCGCAACCCTACGTCATCGTTGGCCTTGAGGGCACTGGCACCCATCCACGCCTGGAGATTAACGACCTTCAGAAGAATGACATTCAGTTTTCCCTCTTCATTCGTGCCTTAAACAAAGTACTTGACAGAAGAAGTGAGAATGAGGCCTCGCCCGACTATATCAGGAGACCCGATAGCTGGTGGGAGCTAGGTAAATTTTCATCAATTGGTAGTTGCTCATAGCTCATGATTTGTTCAGGTGGAATTCACGGACTGCCTGATGAAGCGTGGACGTGAGTTGTCATATGCATATATTCAATGTGGTGTAATCGAGCGTTTGAAGCGGTGATCCTGACGGACCGCAAACCTCCGCCTCTGGCCAGTATTGGGGTAAACATTTCGTCGACTTTTGGTGTGAGCACTATTAACGATACCTGGTATTATCAGGCTACTGTTACCATGCATGTATGCGCTTCCTTAGCAAATCCCGCCGTGTCCTGATGTTCCTAATAGCGGCGCTGTTCCCACCTTGGCATCGTGTTCAGTTATTGCTGGTTGAGGTGAGCTACACGTCCTTGCCATTACTATTCATGTTAATATATATTTTGAAATAGCAAGTAGTTGTCAGGGAAGCAATTGATATCGCATCCAAGCTCCCAGGAAATCATCCTGCGAAAGAGACATGGGTGGAGGCCGCAAGCAGACTTCGTTTCCCGTAAGTAACTGTCTGGAATAGATAGTATGTTAACGCTGAACTGTATGTTCTCTCGAGGTTTTGGGATTGGACCAGTGATCAAACCCGCCTGGAGGGTATCCCAAAGATTTTCCGAGAACCAGAGATCTCCATTGTCAACCCAGACGGTTCAACGCATGACAAAGTGCTTAATCCTCTGAATCACTACCGATTCTCTGACAAGTACAAACCTGGCGGTAACAGTCCTATGGGTAGCTGGCCACGAACTTATCGGTGGACCGATTCCTGGACGAATCCGAAGACAGAGGACTACGAGGGTGCACGACTGTAAGTCATATGGTGCATAGAATACCAAAGTAAGTAATTCTAATCTTGATTTCCAGGGCGTTCAACAAGGGGGAGGGTGGCGACTCTGTTGCCACTCTCAAACTAAAAGTTGCAGGGCTATTCAACTACCCTCTGACGGTTAAGAGCGGCTACGGCCCAAACTTGTAAGATGGATATACTGTCGACGAGACAACCGCTAAACATGATGCTTAGATGGGGGCATTTTTCAAACACTAATTCTGGATCCATCTACGTTCCTGATACCAGATATCGCTCACTACGTACGTACATCACATTTTTCTCGCGAACCGTACAGCCAATTTCTCATCTAGCATCGCTGGAGGATCCCCATAATCATGTCCACCTTAACACTGGGGGCCTTGGGACGATGGTACGCACATCCATGTCGCCTTCCAATCCAAGCTGATTTATTGAATCACGATAGGGATACAATGATTACGCAAGTAATGTCAACTCTAATCTTGTATAGCATAACTTGTCAATCATTGCTTTCAGGCTTTGATCCTATATTCTTTCTTCATCACTGTAACGTGGACCGAATCTACGCGTTCTGGGAGTGGGTCTATCCTGAATACTGGATTGGCGATAGTGGTTGGAAAGATCAGCACGGTCACTTCCACCATTTCAGTACGTACATTCCTTGGCGCACTCTTCGACGTTTGTTCATCCTCTCTAGCAACCAACACAGATGGAAACTTTGGACAGGGTCCAAATTCTCCGGTGAAGGCTGATACTGTACTCCACCCTTTCCGCATCCAGAATAACACCTACTGGACCTCGGAGAAAGTCCGGGGCCTGTTGAGTGCTAGCAAGACGCAAAAATGTAAGTTTTTTTTTTTTTCCCTCAACGACGTGGGATGGAAGTAACTGAGCCTTCAAACAGACTACACATACCCTGGGATCATAGACAAAAACACGCAAGTAGAAGTCAAGCCTCACTCGGATAATAGTTCCCACACGCTGGAAGATCGAGAGAGATTCCGACAGGCCCTCTACAATGAATGGGGAACGGATCTTACCACCGAAGTTGAGAACATCCGAGAGGTCTTTGGGGCTCGTCATTGGGATTCCCAGATACGTAATCTTCTCTTGGAGGAGCCCCAGGGAAGCGATCGTTCATACCTGCGCAACTTTGTGATCGTCGGAGACGTTCCAGAGTTCGCATTCCCTGGATCGTATCGTCTCGAACTCTACCTTCGTCGAGATGGAAACGGACCTGTTCGCGTTATCGATGATATTTCGGTGTTCGGGCGTCTGGATCCCGATCAGTGTGCCGCCTGCAAGGGGCGACGGGCTGCGGGAAGCAGGGTCCGTGGCCACATACATCTGGAACCTCTCCTTATTCTCCGCCTGATCGACTGGAACCAGCCCCAAGGTGGCCACCTACCTGCTGGATCGTCCCCCTTGGCTTGGCTGGCTGGCCAAATCAAGGAGAGATTCCGGTTACGACTTGTGAGGGCAGACGGGACGAATCTGGCAGACACCGAGATCAGGGACAACGACAGGAGAGAACCCTTGGAGGCAGACAAGATTCCTCGGGTGACACTTCACTGGCACCGTATCTGGTTCCACAGGAACGAGTTAACGGCGGACAAGGGGTACATTCCGTTAGATCTGCATGAAGCAGAGGAGCACGGTGAACTTGAATTGGGTGGGGTGTGGAAGAAGGTGTAGAGTGACGTCCTGGGCAATTGGTGGCTGGGCAATGCGGGCCACGGTTGATGAATGTACAGATCCGAGCCATTCCATGTACGATATCCGATTTGCATGCGTGTCTGCGTGCCTTCTATCGCTGTGTGAAAGTCGCATGTCGCACGTAAGAGGGAGACGAGGTAGCGTGGGTATCTACAGTTATGTGCCTTAGAAGTGTACATTAGTGACAGGACAACGACGAAAGGAGTGAGCATAGAGCGCAAAGTGCCAGCCGGCCCGGAGCGGAAACAACTTGTCGTGTAGGCACAACGACATCCTGGAAGGCAGTCGCAGCTGAGTTTCACGCCCCGGGACCTAGGGCGTGCACAATGGAAGACAAGCAACTGGAAGATTTGAATTGATTTAGGTGTTACAACAGGGGCATACTGCAAAACTACAACTTTCCACAGCACACAATAGAGATCGGTCAAATCGACGCTGCAAGTACAAGATGATGATTCGGATCTGAGAAAGTAGCCAGGGCGGTGGCAGCAAGGACTCGGATGCGCGTGGGACTCGATATTGTACAGAGAACAAGAATCTGGAAGAAATGAAAACAAAAGACGCAAAATGCTTTTTTCTTTTTTTTTCTTTTACGCACCAAAAAAATCACTTGAGGCGTCACTCTACACCTTCTTCCATGTGCCCCCCAGTTCGAGCGCGCCGTGTTCGGCAGCCTCATGGAGACCCAATGAAATGAACCCCTTCTGCGCAGCAATTTCCACAGACAAGTCGTGCCTGTTGAACCAGATACGATTCCAGTGAAGGGTTATGCGGGGCGTCTTGTGCGTTTCAAGGTGGTGCCGCCCGTCATCGTGAGCGCTCTCCGTATTCGCAAGGACCGATCCATCTGGTGCCACTAGACGTAGCCGGAACCTCTCCTTAAACTGGTTAACTACCCAATCCAACGGAGACTGCCCCTCCTCCAGACGGCCGCCTCGGCGTTGATTCCAGTCGAGTAAGTGGATGACGAGGAGAGGGTCGACATGTATGAGACCTCGGACGGTGCTTCCCGCAGCCTGTCGCACTTGGCAGGAGGGACATCCTTCCGGATCGAGGCGATTGAAGACGGTGATGTCGTCTATGACATAAATTGGATCGTCGCCCTCCGGGCGCAGATAGAGTTCGAGACGGTACGACCCGGGGAATGCAAACGCTGGAACTTCTCCAACAATCACAAAGCTCCGCAAATACGACTTGTCACTTCCCTCGGGCTCTTCTAGTAGGATGTTTTTGATCCCAGCAGACCAGGAACGATCCGCGTAAACTCGTCGAATGTTTTCGACTTCAGTGGCAAGATCCACCCCCCATGCGTTGTAGAGAGCCTGTCGAATTTTCTCCCGATCTTCCAAGGTATGAGAGCTATTGTCCGCGTGGGCCTTGGCCGCTACTCTCGTTTTTTTGTCTATGATATCGGGGTACGTGTAGACTGTTGAATTGTTCTATCATTTCGCGCCCAGATCAATGAGAAAAGTACGTACACTTCTGGGTCCTGCTAGCGCTCCACAAGCCCCGTACTTGCTCCGAAGTCCAGTAACTGTAGTCCTTCGAACGGAAGGGAACGAGGGGGGTTTCAGCAATAACTTCACTACCTTGGCCCTGAGAGAAAGTTCCGGCGGTTGCTGCGAGGAAAAATAATTGAGTAACCGAGGAGACATGGACGAGGTGTATGCATACTGAATGGTTCGAAATCACCCTTCTCCGTCTTCCACCCTTTATTGCCAATCCAATAGTCAGGATATATCCACTCCCAGTACGCGAAAATACGGTCCACATTGCAGTGGTGCAAGAAGAATATGGGATCGAAGCCTGTTGAGGGTGATCAATACGTCATACCACGAACAACAGTGATTGTCATTACTTGCGTAAGTCGGGCTTGCCTGTGACGGATAAACATAAGCATCGGTAAAATGAAAACTGAAATGTCCATACCATCGTTCCGACGCCCCCAACGTTCACATGAATGTGGTTGTGAGGGTCCTCGATCGACGCTGAGTAGAACGTTAGCCTTACAACAGAGCAAAGGGTACGAAGCAAATACCCAGTGACTCGAATCTTTTTTCAGGGACGTAGATCGACGCCGAACCAGTGTTGGAAAACCGACCCCATCTGAGCGCGCTGTTTAACGATCGTGTCCTCAACTGTAGAACCAACGTACAGGTTCGGGCCATAATCCTTATCCTCAAGCGTCAAAGGGTAGTTGAACAACGCTGCGACCTTTCTTCTGAGAGCAGCAATAGATATATTCAGATCCTGTCCCCACGGCCCTCCTCCCTTTTGGAACGTCCTGGAAACAGAACATAGAAATTCCCAATAAGTGCCTAACGATAATGTGGCTCACTGCAGTGCTGCGCCATAGTCTTCCTTCGGTTCATCCTGGTTGAAGTCGACCCAACGATAGGTCCGCGACCAAACACCCAGACCAGGACCCACGGTGGGACCAGGTTTGTGGTTGTCAGGGAATTGATAATGGTTCAAGGGGTTAGCAATTCTTTCGGGCGTTGGACCCGTAGGACTAGCAATGGAAATTTCGACCTCTTGGAAAACTTTCAGAATGCCTTCCTTGGCCGTCAGATCACTCGTCCAGTCCCAGAACCTCGACAAGGTACTTAGTTCAGCGTTACCGTGCTGTACTTTTCAAACACTCACGGGAAACGTAGCTCATTTGCAGCCGTAACCCATTCCTGTTTGGCAGGAAGATTCTGCGGGAGCTTGGAGGCGATATCGATTGCCTCTCTGACAACGGCTTGCTACTCGCGACGTCAGCTAAGTCGATACTAGCAAGAGCGATAGACATACTTCAACTAGCAACAACTGAACACGATGCCAAGTCGGAAATAGAGCCGCTGATTAGAACGTCATTATGCATGAAAAGTTACGCCGAGAAGGTATATACCGCCGTGATAACAGTAGCCTTGAAACGCACGTTGGGTCAGCACCTCGCGCATCGAACGAGAAAAGACACTACCTCCCGATGTACTGGCGGCCGTCTGCGGTCCGTTTGGATCACCACTGCGGGTGCTCGGTTACACGATACCCAATATGAAAGCGCTGCGACTCACGCCCAAGGTTCGTAAGGCAGTCCATGGATTCCCCCTGAACGAGTGTTTAGCCATGATCAATGCAGCAATCGCATGTGCTTACCGATCTGCCACCAGCTGATGGGATTCTGGGCGTAATTGGGCGATTTCCCGTACTCGCTCTTCTTGTCAAGGAGTCTCCTCAACGCACGAATGAAGAGGGAGAATTGAATAGGTTTCTTTTGGAGGTCGGTGATTTCAAGACGGGTATGGGTACCCGTGCCTTCAAGGCCGACAATACGATAGGGTTCCGGCGACATAGTCAGAAAGACAATAGACAGGTATCAGAACTGCGGAAGAGGTCAAAACGGCCCACTTCTTGGGGGAAGGACATCGTCTACCTTTTATCGTCCTTGAGGTCCATTTCTGATTTCCACAACCACACTCTTCGGCCCCTACATTCTGCCAGAGATGCCATTGCAGGTAGCCTTCTGATGACTTCCACGGCGGGCATGCGAATACCTTGGAAGCGGCACATAAGCACAAAATGAGTGCGAATCGGGACCTCGATCTGCCTCCTAATCGGCGAGGATCCATTGAGCGGATCTCCGTGGTGGATGGGCAATGGGGCACCAGACCGCGCGCAGAGAAGCGAGATAGCAGACACAGAGTTGCCCATATGTCCCTATCTGACCACTTTCAGCATACCGTGATATCCACTCGCCGTGAAGACGGGTCTGGCTGTGCGAAATACAAGGAGCTTGAACCCCAAACCCTGACGTATCAGCTGATCCGGAGGTTCGAAAGTGGTCCTGGTGACGTCATTTGTTAATTTTTTGTTTACTCATGTTTATTCCTGTCATTCCCACCCACCCTCGTGTGGTCATCAATCTAGCGCACCCCGCACCCTGCTTTTAGCCGAAATACGTGGTCGCTTGGCCTAATCCTGCACCCATGAATGGTGGAATCATCCCCTAACCTACCACCGTGAGGTCCGCCCGGGGACCATCGGCTCTTATCACCAAAACGTTCCTTGCCTTTTTTTGCTGCTCATTCGGAACCAACCTATGCCGGCCCGACTCGGAGCCAGGACGGCGCGAAGCCCAGGTGGATGTATGTATAGTTATCGTTACTTGCTATCTGATCGCGATATGGCCGCACTGATCACAGGATTACATCAAATCATCAGTTCATCTAAAATCTGCGGCGGAGCTTTGAGGCATTTGTAGGGCAGGCGCGTGAGGACATGACACACGGAGCACGGACACCCGACTCACCTAATACATGGGGTACAAGCATCCAACCGGATAGAGATTAGGCCGAGTCACGCTCAGGATTATATCGCTCGTGGAGATGGCATCAGATAGCCTCGACGCCCGCCTTTTCTATTCGCAATCGGCGCAATCCCGTTCCTCTCTAAGCGATACATGGACACGGTGCGCTGAACTCTCCGCCTCGCTGGTTCGGCGGCCGCTGGTAAACTCTGGGCCGATCAACCCATGACTTCGCTTCGTGGTTCGACTTAGAGCACTAGTCCCCGTAGTGAGCTGGCCTCGTGCGGAATCAGCACCGAGGGGATTGACGTCGATTGCAGACCCTGCACCTACCTGCCCTGCCAAACTTACCTACGTTACCCAAACGCAAGTCGATGTTGGCGAAACGGAAGGCCGTTGTGTCTTACTAGCCTGTTCAACATGACCATTAGAATTTTTAAACGTGTGTAGGATGGCGGTAATAATGACAACGTGTTCACGTACTTGTGTGCTTTTAGTTCCTAGCACTGGCATGGCTCCCCAGAATCCGACCCACAGACGGGACAGGGAAGATGTTCGGAGGCGAAGCACGTCTCGAGCAGCTGTTGCCTCTACTGCGGCCGTGTTGCGCCGCCGCGAACTACCACTGTTAGCGTGCGCGAGAGTCGGACCTAACGAATGAGCTGGTAAGCTAGAGGTACGGTAAGTAAATGTCGTGTAAACAGAAAAGAACGTAGTGCATACCTCCAGTCGAATGTAATGGACTGGAGGAAAACATGTACGCGAGGCGTCCGCATGGTGTATCGTCCGAGCGTACCAAATAAGGAAAGATTAAGAGAAAGATTATCTACGGGCGGCTGCGTCTCCAACAACCACTACCTCCCGAACCACCACAGTCGACATGGACGAGATAGTCCCTCAGTTGTGGATCGGTGACTTGCCGAGCGCCCTCGACGTGGAGACCCTCAAGGCCAAGAAGATATCTAGCGTCGTGACTGCGATGCGAGGCAAGGTTGCCATCCATGCCGTGCGCAATCTCCGCTTCGAGGCCAACGCTATCTGATAGTGCTCAACTCGCCCGCCCACGGCAGGCGTTCAACAGGCACCAGATCAACATTGACGACAGCGCAGACGAGAATGTCCTCGTGCACTTTTCCCCCTCGATATCCTTCATCCAGAAGGAGCTCGACAAGGGTCATGGCGTGCTCGTACACTGTAAAGCTGGCAGAAGTGAGTCGTCCGGGGCTATTGGCGTCCTGCTCGGTGGGAGACGAACCGCTTGGAGGCCGCAGTGCAACCATCGTCGCGGCCTATCTGATGTACACCCGCCAATTGGACGCATCTGCTGCCCTCAAGATGATCAGGGCCGTGCGCCCACACGCCGAGTGAGCCCATCCTGCCTGTATCTGTCCGCCCAATCCTCATGTTAGCAGCCCCAATGAAGGCTTCCTCCGGCAACTCGAGATATTCCACCAAAGCATCCTACAAGATCTCGCGTAGCTCGGCCCCCTGATACAGTCCCTCCTATCTCCTCCGCTGATAGAATCGATTTATTCTCAGGGTCTTCGGTGCCTGAATGCACCTGATACGACCACGTACAGTATTGACACATCAATTCTGATGCTGATGGTGGTGTATACCCGTAACGGTTCCTTGTACGAGAGTGTGATGTCCCGTCGCGCAGACGATTCTTGGGTGCTCCGTGCGCTATACATCAGAATAATCGATGGAGCTGGTACTTTATGCATATTATTTGACAGTAAAGATCTCGCCATTCGATTAAGCAGAAGACGCAATAAGCGTTCATAACTTGCATCGACAACAAAGTCAAGTCATCCCTACTAACAAATGACATGTATTCGTACACACGTTGCGATCCAGCACATCATTTAGAAAGCGACGTCGTACGTGCCCTTGAGTCCGGTGTGAGTCCCAGACCCCTGCCAAAACACATTTTTCTCCTTGTCGACCAACTTTGCTGTCCAGTCTCCGATCTCAAGCGTATATCTGCCGCTGGGACCGGGCTGGGGCAGGACTGCGCCCAGGAACGAACCATTACCTCTGAGGAACCAGTCGGGCTTCCCTTGTCCGGAGGGACCATTGACGAAGGAAGCGCTGACTTTCCAGGCGGTGCCCTCCACGCGCAGGGTTTCTGCGACGGTAATCAGGCGTTCGTTGATCTGGGTAATGTAAGGTACGCACGTGAAGTAGACATGATTGTAGAGTGACGAAGATACGAAGGAGATGTCGTCGGAAAACCTGAGCAGAAGAAACGGAGATGGTTCAACGGGCTGAGGAGCTGCAGCAAAGGGCGGACGATATACTTGTGCGATTGTCTTCGACGGTCTGGGAAGAAAGTTGACCGAATCCGGCGGGTTTTTAGATGGTTTCTCGCGGGAGCTTTCACCCACGAAGGGTACAGGATCCTGGGCTGGTGACGAGACGGAGTTAATGAGGTGAATTACTTTCCTCATTGGGCGACCAAGGTCACCAGACCGCCAGCAGGCATGCGACATTCCCGGAGCGTTATTCTGCGGACACCTCAAGCCAAGAACCCGGTCCAGACGAGCATGGTTATCTAGTGCATGGTTCGATCGCATGCATGCCGGCCTCTTTGATCCTAAAGGCAGGCTTTGTTTGCTCCTTATGAAAAACTTTCCACTTGGACCCGAATGGACAGTCGAGCTCCGTATCCCCACTTCCAAACCAGACTAATCTGGAGTGCATTCAGTGGCCAGTCTTGGAACCGATCAGAAGGTCACTGGCAGATTTCCCTGGAAAGGGGTTGGTTTGATTCCGCAGCATGCGTCATTTCTTGGAATAGTAAGGTGCGGAAATGAATTCATGTCCCAGAGTGACACACCATTCTTTCAGACGCATTGAAGCGGTCTTGGAACCGAACAGTGGGACGGTGATAACAAGTTAAGATAGTACTGTGGCGTGGAAATGCCGAGCACAAGTGCCGCAGACCATAGAGAAACTCCGAACCGAACCGACGAACCAAAGTGCAGATCTAGCGGGGCTTGCGTGGGGGAGATAACGAATGCATGAGCGGTCACCACAGTACCATATCGCTGCACGTCCATTGTTACTGCAAGAATGACCCGACTCGAAGCATAAAATTCGTTTAGTAGCCATGGATGCGAAGACCATTCCTCTGATATCCTCCGCTATTTCAGCCGAGGTATTAATTTGTGCGACAGATGTCTACAGGATCGCGCATGCGCGCAAGGAGCTGCTCGTCTAGATAATTGATGCTATGTGGATTCACCACCTTGCCTAGCGTCCGAACGGGAATCAAGCTGCAAGCTCAGTTATGTGTGCGAGGAGCGCAGGAACTACTTACATTCGCGCACCCCGCCCATGTAAGCTCCCGACACCCACACTCCTGTTACTCCGCATTGCGCAGCCCTCACCCTCCACGAAAAAACAAAGGATCATGATCGATTGCTGGCCCAGTGAATCAAATATCGAAACCCTGGGTGAGTCAGTACAGAGACGTACTGTCTGCAGCAGGTCGACGCCAACACAGCCGTCAAGCTCGACCAGCAGTCGGCGACTGCAGACTGACGCATGGACCCAGAGTAGGCGCAGCACTTTCAGAAGCTCGTGCTTGTGGCCATCGCGGGTGCGCTCAACGCCAAGTTTATCTCTGGGCATGTTTGCGCTAGCGGCCAGACCGAAAATAATGAGATCGGTGTGTTCGCGGGCAGGTCGGTTGTTCTCCTGGACAGAGGTGGTCCCCCTATACGTTTGATGTCGGGAAGGATAGGGCCATGTTGTACTATGGACCCTTGGTGGCATGAACTGGGGCTCCGCGGCCACGGCTATCAAGTCATGTTTGATCGTCCTGGCTGACGAGTAGGTATCATTGTCGTAGGGTGGGTCATGATGTAGTGTATGTGGCAAGAACGGGCCTATGCTTGAGTTAGAGCCTTGTCTTCTTGGACAACGTACACTAATATGCCTTCCCGATCTCTGCGGGTTGCGCAGTGGCTATGCATGAACGAGATGGGGCGACTGCGAACGGATGAGCCCAAGTCCACTAGCAGACACCTCTGCTAGCAAGCTCGCGTTCGTGGATGCGCAGTGTTGGTCGCTGAGTGTGATAAGCGACGGGGACTGGAGGGTGAGTGGTGACAGGGGCCGCAGGAACGGGCTGACGAGAACGACGACAGGGGAGAGGCAAGAGTGAGGTCGGGGACGTGGGCGTGGGGGGAAGGGCGGCAGGATGATAGCGAGGACGGGGGACGTGAACGTGCGGACCAGACTAGGATGGGGCGGCGGGGATATGGACGTGAGCGTGGACGTGGGCACGACGGCGGTGAGACGGGGGCGAAGATGAGGATGGGGACACGTGGGCGTGGCCGCAGGGATGGCAGGGACGGGCCTGGGACACGACCGGGCAGTCCAGTCGCACGCAGGCTAGCAGCTTGGGCCGATCACCAACGCGGCCAGCGGCCGGCTGCCGCCTCCCCCATTAACACCTCGGGCACGACCAGATATGTTCGAGTGGGTGACTTCCCCGGGTGACTTCGGCAACCTCGTGAGTTCGGCAGTCACAAAATGTCACACTTCGTCATGGAATGCCGCACATGCCGAACTCAAACTCAGCTCGGCAGCTGGTGCGCGTCGCACGTATGTATGCGTATCTACAGGGTGTGGCTAGATATTATCATAGTTGTAGTAGTATTGAGGCTGTCTATCCAGATTAGAAGATGAGGCAACCTGGGATGCATCATAGGATTTGTTGTGCTGTGAAAAATAATCATATGTGTTGTATATACTGGATGGTATCTGGGTCAGGGAGTGCTGGAATGATATGTCTGTTGCATTGGCAGTATTGGTCATTGGTTGGGTCAATGAGCTAGTGTCAGTGAAAACATTCCAGGATGGATTTGATTCATTTGAGTTTAGTGTGCATGTCTTCCCTGCTGATACCTGGAAAAGTGCTGAAAACTAAGGAATTTGAGCAATGTTGGCATTTGGGGGGTTAGAAATAAATTCTTTAATGCATGCCTTTTGTTATGTTTCACCTACTGTGCTTGAGGACACTACCACTTTTTCCTTTCTTTTATGGTAGGTGCTGTTCTCATCTGCACAACTGGATGCTTACCCTTTTTTCATATGTGTACATCCGATCCTATGGAACACTTGTCATACTCGCTTATGCCTTGTCTGATCCAACTTGGACTTCTTTTTCATTTCCATTCCACTTTGTCATCATGTGTACAATATGCCTGATTGAGCTCGGACTCTGATTTCCTTTCTTGATTTCTCTTCATCATACAATTTCCTTTTTCTTCTTATGCACTGCTTGGTCTGTGCACAATACCCTCAAGTATATAAGACCTCACTTTCCATACCATGTACTTCAAGCTAGTCTTACTCGAATCTTAGCTTCATTACACTGAACCCCACTCGACCTCACTCTTCGCTTGGTCGTCCTTGTCACCTCGACCCCAAGTGGTTCTCTAGCACCCTCAGTACCCTGAACCCTTGAGGAGTAGCTTCGCCCTCTCCCAAAGCAGCCTCCACCCTGAACCTGTTCAACTGACTTCATCATTGATACATGGAACCACCGACCCATCAACCCACTGTTGAAGCTCTCAAGTCTGCACTTGTCACTACCCACGCCAAGTGTAACAAAAGACTAGCTTCCTCTCCTGGCCTACTCTCTAGTAGCGCCAACCCCACACTGTCACTATTGATCCCCGAAACCCCTTCTCTCATCACAGTCATTGCCACTAGTGCACACCTCCCCCAGAACCTTCTGACTCTGAACCTGAGCAAGCCTCCACTCCTCAGAAAGACTTAGATCCACTCAACTCTCTGAACCTCCCATTGATCCCCATTGTCCCTGAATCCTCCGATGTCTCTGCTCTTGCCCAACAGCTTTCTTTACAGCTAAACGTTCTCTGACACCAATCCCCATCCCCACAATGAACTCCAGTCAACCCCGTACCCCCACCATCGATCACCATGACTACCAAGCCTACTGAGCTTCAGTTGAACATCCTGAAATCCTACAATGGCTCCTCCACCACCACTGAGTTCTGGCTTAACTCCATCAGAACATACTTGCTTATCAACCAGGACTGTTACAGTACAGTACGGGCTTACCCAATCTGCTGCTACATTCTCAAGTCCTTCCGTTGGAGACGTCTTCCCATCAGGGTACATGGATGACTCCCTCCCTGTCTTGAATCCATTAGATGCAGAGATCCCCCTCAATGAGGAAACCCTCCCACTATACCTTGATCTGTTAGCTATCCTGTGAGCTCGCCTTCCTTATTTGTACTTCTACAGTTACACTTCCACATTTGGACATTACCACTCCCACGGTGCATCTCTCATCACGCTGTGTTTCCCCCATTTCCATATCAAGTAACTCCAACTACTATAGGCAGTACTACCACAACTAGCTGGTACAGCAATGCTCAAGTATTTATACGAGTCCATGTACAAGTATTCCTCCCCAGCTAGTTCTACACAATCTACAGTGACTCACAAAATTGTCCCAATGTTTGATACTTTTTGATTGTTCATTGAATATCACTTGTATATAAACAGATATCAACAAAGTATTGGTATATGAAAGAAAGCTCATGCTCTTGGCTAGGCAATGA
>JBBPMG010000403.1:0-22724 GCA_038090195.1 Boletellus deceptivus
GAAGGGGAACGGGCGCATGTACCGGCAGAGGGCAACTCGGAAGTCGGGCGGGTTCTGAAAGCTGCTCCAACCCCAAGTGCTGCCGACTGTCGGAGTACGACGGACGCATACAGATTGGTCAAAGGCATCACGATCTGCTGTCCATCTCTGTCGACAGCACGCATCTCGTTGTTTGTAGAACGACTGCTGGTGGCTGCATCTGATAACATGTTTCACCTCCATGCGACATCGTGCGATAGCCGACACATCCCGACTCACTTGTGCCGCCTACCACGCACAGTTTTTCTTCTTCTGATGGATCAATCGCTCAGACAGTGGATCAGATGCTTAGAACCGGCAGCGGCGGTCCCGGGTGATGGAAGACGAAAACTGGAAACGGGCGTCCGTCCAACCCTTGACGACGCCGCCACGCGACGGGACAAGCATCCGGGCGGCCACGAATCCTTTGCGCCGCGATTTGCCATCCTAACAGTACCGGTGCGATAGGTTTTCGATGTCATCATGGTCGATAGGCACCCCTTGGTCAGCGGAACAGACTGACTAGGACAGAGAAACCCCCAGCTCATTCCATGGCCCTTGCCACGATTGCATCCCCAACATCGACATATCATTTTCTCGTCCAGACGTAAACCAAGCACACGCTACAATGATACTTGAATAGCGAAATAAATCAAAAGACATACCTTTGGCGAAACGCACCTCAGCGATTAAGGAACGAGGAAAAAAAAAACAAGATGAAGTAAAGCCATTTTTATGCTGGCACTCTCTCCCGGGAGGGATCGGGCAAGCGTTATGCACTCGGACCCAAAGCCTGCGAGCGCTCCGCAGTGTCAAGATACCCCTTGGCAAACATGGGCGGGAGATTGCTCGAGTTGTCCCCGCCTCTCAAGCTCGACCATTGCGTCGTCTCTCCTCGACTAGCTTTGCCCACCCACAGGGTGGCGAATGCGACGCCAAAAGTGGCGAGCATGAGATTAACGAGCATGAGCTGCTCCAGGATGATCATGTTGACATCGCGATAGGCGCACACAAACTGCGCGATGGAGAACGTGGTCGGTACCATAAAGTTTGTGAGCGCGATACGGGAGAGTGTGCGCATGCGTTGGGCCAATGTCACTGTCACACAAAACGAAATAATGGCAAAATAAATCCAAGAGATCGGCGAACGGAAGATCAGGAACAGGAAGAAATAATGGACATACCAGTACCAGAGGTGGCGATCCGTTTGTTTCCCTGGTCACGAATTGCCCAAAGGAATGCAACGGATGTGTATCTAAGAGTAGAACGATGGAGATAGCTTCAAAAAGTTAATGTCGATCGCGCTCACGTGTTGTCTATCATCTGAGCGGCCCATTCAATCTTCAGGTAAGGTTTCGCCTCGAAAACAAGGACCGTCATGACAGCCGGATTTGGTCCTATCGCAGCCTTAATCGAAGCGTCGGCGAATAGACAGAGGTTGACGATGCGAGCGAGCTTCAGCAGAACCGGTATTGAAATGAGGAGGGAAAACCGGATGAAACCGAGGAACATGGGTGGATAGACGGCGAAAAGACGAAGGAGCAATATGAGGTCAACAAATATTGACTGCCATACGCCCAGGAATCCGATAGTGATATTCAACTAGACGATAGAGTGTAAAACGGGCACTCCATACTAATGTAGCAAGACGACGTACAGCCAGAGGCAACGGGTTCACAGGTTTCAGTATACCATGGACCTAGGTGCGAAAATTAACGACTTGGAGCGATCAAGCACTGACATCTGCTGTCCGAACACTCACTGACACCACGTCGAGCAGCACTCCCATTATGAAAGCGAGGACAGCAGCTGATAGATTGAGGACGAAGACAGGCCGTCTGCGGCCCTGAGGGGTAGAGAAGTGGAAGAGCGAGATCATGAGAGGAAGAAGAAGGACCAGAAACGTGTGGGTGAGCATAAGAGAGATTAGGTTAGAATGAATAAGAGTCTCTCCCGGTGAGGACGCGGGTGTCGTGTCTGTCTCATTGGAAGGCATGGTTGGGTATCAGATGGATTATAGAAAGGAAAAGAGCCCATCTGCTCTAAATACCGTGTCCCACCGGGATATTGAGTTTGGACGGAATGAGGCGATGGTAAACCGGATGCAAGTCAACCGAACGTCCCCACCATCTTCGACATAATTTGATGCGAGATTGCAACTTGATCCTAAATAGGTCACGCCTCCGGAACTATCAGCCATAAGTGGACTGTCAGTTCTACTAGGACCGTAGGATAAATGAATGAGCCGTCCGTGTGCGGTATCTGGTCTGTTTTTTGAACATTCGGAACCGAACGGAACTAAATCTCAATGTTCCGCACGGAGAGGCCGGGTTTCAGGTCTACCATCTAACAAACTGAATTATCTCGAAGGCCTACCTCGCTCTAAATGTGACATGTTGCGGATCATAAAACAATTATAATTGCAAGACTGTTTGTGTTGGTCTCATACAATCAGGGGGAGCGACTCGGCGATCGCCGAGTCACAGTAGTCACGGTTACGAGGCCAACCAACCCGTTACACCGGACACTCATATCTAGGACCAAAGTCGGAATGTCCGTATGGCATCTCTCTAATATATTGACATTCTCTATCCATAAAGAACACCTCACCCAACATGCAAGACACGCCTGTAAGTGCCTAGGCCGAAAACTTAGAATAAAGTTGAGCGGCCGTCCCTCTCCGAAGATCAGGCCCGAGCCACAGGACGAGAGAGCTTGTGGACAGTACGAGCGGGGGCGGGAAAGGGGAACTGGATAGGGAGCCGTTTCGAGCCTCCAAAACCTTTCGTCGGGGGGCTACCACTCCCCCGACCGCCGCCCATCCGTAACCGCGTAGGGCATCAACTGCGGGCTCCAACTGCTATCCAGGAAGCGGGGCAAAGCCTTGCTAATGGCGCAGCCCCAGACAGAGCTGGTTGCGTACAGGGAAAATAACGAGTGGTGGGGTAGGAGGCTTCGCACCCGGCGCAGGGAGGCCTGATAAGCAATCACCTACAGGCATTGGGCTGCACGGACGCCCTTGTGGGTCTCCCCAAACGGAGTGTCCGCTTGGACCTGTTGCGCTGCCATGCGGCGCCCGGTCCCAAAACATCCAATCGGACTCACCATCCGCGAGTGACACAGTGCCATGCTAATGCCATACAGAGGTCGGAATATATGTACTCGTCATACGACCCTAACCCTCCTGCGATAAACATATGCAGTCAACTCGAGAGTTGAAATTAAGTAGATAGCCGGTCACTTCGCGCTTGCCGTGGGGTTCTGTGCTGCTTCGACCTTGCGTCGCAACTCTGCCACCTCTTTGTCCGTGATGCTGAACTTTCTGGCCACATCTTCGATTTTCTGCATCACTATATGACTGTTTCCTATCACCGTCAAGCCGACATCAAACTCGTTGATGAGTAAATGAACGCAATTTCTATACGGCGACTTCTTGTAAACCTCCAAAGCGAAATCCACATCTTGGGAACTGATTGGTCTGAGCGGCGCCAGGATGAACAGGATCTTCATGACGTAGATGAGGTCAGCAATGTATGCCATGAAGCGTTTTACGATAGTTTTCCTAGTGTTGATGTTCAGATTCACTTTTCGGGGGACAAGATGAGTGCACCACTCACGACGACCTGTGGATCTCTAAGCATACCGCCCCAAGGGCCGCCGCTCCTGCTACGGGAACCGCAATCAAAAGTGCGTGAGGCATGCTAGCAATGTGCGGAACCAGTAAGGTTGCCAACGACGTCAGTGAGCCCCTGCGACTTATCAAGTGCTATTGCTACATAAAATCACAATGTCTGGCTTACAGGACCACGCTAAGACTCCGGATATCTTGCACTCCAAGATTAGGGGTATCCAACAACTTTGTCTTAAAGTCATCTGTTCGCAGGGCCTTGACAGTGTAAGCCACTCTGGCCATGAGAAAGAGGCAAATTTTTACCATCTCCGGGTCGTTGAAATTCCAAATGTCAATGATTTCTTTATGTATGACGAGTATGTATTCTTCCACTTTCTCACTCGAAAATTTCAGGCAGGCACTAAGATTCTTCCAGTATCCTAGGGCAGAGCGTGGAACCAGTATTCGAGAATGATTTGGCAGTAAGCACTCACTCGTCTTTCCCAGTCTGTAAAAGGCATGAGATCGACTCCGAGTGCTGGAGTTGGACGTACGTTATGGTAAGGTTGACCTTCTCCTCGATGCTTGCCCGCTGAGCCATCCCAGCGATAAATATCGGCGCATCGCGCTCGAGACTCGACCGCTCGGCCACCGTAGCTGTCACGGCGTAGGATAATGGATCGGTTCTCACGTACTGCTCAATCTCCGAAGTCGTAGTCTTGACAAGGTCAGAAATCGTTGACTCTAGTCCGAACCCTCTCCTCGCTGAAATATCGTTAATGCGATGAAAAGGAGGCGTAGACCAAAGTGGTACGCACTAGAAACGGGCACTCGCCGTATCCCCCCTGCTTCTGCTCGTTTAAGAGGGTTCGCGCAGTACTCTTCAAGAAACTCTGTCCTCGCCTCCTCCAGGTTCTTTACAACCCCTTTGGTGCGGAGCGACACATCCAGCTGGTCTAGTTTCGTTAGTACAACAACAATCGGGACTATAGAGGGGTAAAACACATCATTATGTTGGAGGCGCATCGGTTGCAATTATCTGATACACGCACTATTACCCAGAATCTGCTTTCTGTCTCGCAAAAATTCTTCCATGCCGGTTTCAAGGAGCCTCGCTTTCGCATACGGAACTGCGAGACATACCCTGCAACCTTTGCTTAGTCGGTCTCTCGTTCAAGCAAAACACCTTACCAAACGGCATGCAGCCTGTCCTTCAACGCCTCCTTATTTCGCCGTTCGTGAATGAAGCGTTTGATTTCTTTCATGTTTTTGCTGTCTCCCGCTTCAAGGCCCAGACTGTCATGCAGAACAAAAAGGCCGTTTTCCCTTGCGACGAACTCTTGATCGATATTTGCGCGGCCACGTGAGTACTCGGAAACATCCTAGCAGACATATTTGCAAGCGCCATCGCCGCAGGTGGAAAGCAAGCTCACCACGTCATTTACCCCGAATACTTTTTGAATCAGGGTAGACTTTCCAACACCACTCTGAAAACCTGTATGAGCGCGATTGTTTTTTATTTGCTAAGTGTACCAAATTACGTTGCCTATGATCAACAGCCGGAATCTTGGAGGGATCAGCTTGACGCTATGCTAGAATGGTATAGAGTAGTCACCGAGGGCATATGCGAATGATATCGTCGGTGGTTGGTAGTAACGTGGTACCATCGGACACATCAAGGCCTCCGCTGCCGATTACGGGTGGCGTTTCGTCGTGAGAACTTGGGCTAGCCGCAGAGATCCCGATGATGATCTCGATATTCTTGTGGGTCTTGAAGTATGCTTTTGAAGGCCAACATCAAGCACGCCCTAGGAAAGGGGACGCAAGGCCTACTTTTATTCCCTTCGCTATCCTCCTGTGCTTCAGCGTCCACCTCGCTCAACCCCACATCAATGGTGACTAGTTTACGTCCCCAGTACTTTGCTGGATACCCTATCGACAGAGATAGTCTTCCCTGGATAGACAACTCACTTGAATAAGCAGTTAAAAGTCCGTTTCAGTAGCCAATTCAACTAAATATCTCACAGAGGTGGATTGAAATCTTCTCTGTGTGAACGTCCAGGGGAAATCTTGGTCGAAATCTCCTTTTCGAAATGTCCAGACCGCAATGCGATATGGTCCAATGTTTTTTTAGACTGCCATCGCAGGATGAGGGTAATGGCTATAGAGAGGAAATTGGCCTTTGCCTATCAGCGCACAAGGACCACGACTTACCTTGTATGTAGATGAAGCCCTCCGACCGTGGTCGCGACATGGTGGCGTTGGTCTTTGGTCAAGTCACTGGGATAGAGACGTTGGATTCACTGAGGAGGGTGGAGGGTGGAGACGCCAACGGCGAGAAGGCAGCCTTGCTTTTTGTGCGTGTCAGCAGCACCTCGGCGCTCATCCAAGCTGATATGAGCGCCTCGGTAAGGACTCAAGCGAAATTCGTCCGGTGATCCAGGTCAGCAGGCTAGGTATGTAATCCTAGACCCTTGACGCTATATATGGATTGTTCAGGACGACCTCTGCGCAGACTTCTCCCGCAGCCGATTAGTAGGGTACGTTCTTCAGGGTCTGCTTCGTTGCCTTCCCTTCCACACATGTGTGGACGGGTAGCAGACATGCTTGATGGTGTCAGTCAGTCCTGCAGGCGGAGATCGCCAAGTTCCGCCCAGATTTCGACCCATCTTCAGCTGGGTCGGGTTCAAAATAGAAAAATAGATTCCGCTCTGGGGCCGTTTTGAAGGTCAATTTGGAAGTCGATTTGGCTAGGTCCTCAAACTCCGATCAGGACTTATCAACTGCCCTTGTGCTGTGACATCTACCATTGATCTTTCCCTACGCCCTACTCCCTTCGTCAGAGGTATCCCCACCTACCACATACAGTCTGACGGAAGGGCGTCACGTTCCTTGATGACGCAGCCTCCGAGTTAGTGGTGCGACACTACTTTGTTGAAGTTTGGGTACAAGTGCGCCCCTGGCAATTATCTGTCTGGCAACCTGTGCGTCGTCCTCGACGGAGCGTTCGACACCGTGCTTGGTGGACGGGAGCTGTTCGAGCTCGGGGGGGTCGCGTGAGTGAGCTGGTCGCTTCCTCCTTGGCAGTGAATGACCTCTCTGCTCATTCCTTTGACTAGCAACGGGGTGTTCGATATGACCACCATGTCCTCGAACAACTCCTACGTCTCAGAACGCGTATCTCTGCATCACGCTCACTGCGACGTTTTTGGCATGGACAATGTCCTGAACGGCTACACGTACAACCTCATCGATTGCACCTCAAATGAAACCTGCCCTGAAGACGCTGCCCGGCGGTAGCAACAGCTCCACGCCGGACCTGACCGCTTACCACCAGGCGTACAGTGCCGTCAGCAACACCACGAGTCCACGACCGGCACCGTGATCAACCCGGTCTAGAGCGCATGCATCAGCACGCGGGATGGCGCCAACATTTGGTGCGGTCGATTCGAGGTTCATGCAAAGCTGCCTAGAGGGCAGGTGCACCCACCACCGGCGAGGGCGTGCTACTAGTGTTAGATGCAATAGTGACTAGGAAGGTCGTCGATTGTAATCCATGAGCGCACTTCTCATCATGGAGGCGTAACTTTGGCCTCCCATCTGAATGCTCTCCACCGACAGCACGCACGGGCCTTGGCTGCTGAGCGATAGAATCGATATCATGGAATCACACGCCCTATCAGTGAGACTAGATCGCCCTTCGCTTTCGGTCCGCTGAAATGAAGGGGGATCGGCTACGTCTGCGGTTTGCTCAACTGGGGACCGTTGACTCCTTTGACAACGTGTTTGGCTACTGGGCGCAATGTCGGACGGACCATGAGTGGCCTTTTACATGTGTGCGCTCGAATAGGACTCGCCTTTCTCCACTCCTGCAGGATTTTCGGTCAGGAAGATGAAAGAAAGGGTTCCGAGATTCATTTCGTTTTTCTCTCGAGGTGCTTTTACGTTGATGTGAGACTGAATTACATGCTTGAGCTCACCTTCGACGAGCTCTTCTTTGCCTGCGTGGACTTTCGCTCGTCGTCGAAAAGGGATAAACACCAATCATACTCCAAGCCCGAGGGTAAACGAGACCAACGCGATACCGTTTGATCAGCGTCAGTATCTCTCTCTCGTTGTTGTCCTTGACTCGACAACGCGTTAACATACCAGATAAACCTTTTATTTGACCCGGATGTCGTTGTCGGTTGCAAGAGCAGGTGGGTTCCCGACAACGTGTGCGGAAGGCCGCGGTTGGTCGGCTCGGCCACCTTGATGCGTGCCTTTGTCGATGCCCTGGACGCGCGGTATCTACGCAGGGATCCGACAGCAGAGGCAGTTCATCCGTCACGTACGTTGGCTACTTTCCGTCGTATCCCTGTTTTCCTCTCGAGCTTGCTGGCCTAAGTGCGTGACCTGAATGCCCTATAGCGATTACGTCAAAATGTGGCCAGTTTCACCTGAAGTCGCAAGTCGGGAATCGTTCTCGCACGCACATGTAGAATCGTTGCATCCACTTGTGCTGTATGCACGCCATCTAGTCTCTCGGATACAAGCACGGAAGAATCGGATGACGAAACACAATATCCTTTAGGGCGATGGCAACGTTCGCTCGCGTCGTGCACGATGGCAGTACACCCTCCCGACCCCCCGAAGCCAAGGGTGGCGGAAATATCACCAACATTCGCACTTAAGCGCACTGAGAGGATGCATACATGCACCACCAGCGTCAGAGGCACGGATTCCTATGGGGGGATATAATCCTTCTTGCGCTCTAGATCGACTTTCCATAGTGCATTAGGGCGGGAAGAAGTCGCGCAAGGATAATCAGCGTTCGCGCGAGAGCATGATGCTTTTGAACCAACAGCCACCGAGAAATCGGCATACAACGAAAATGATCGGGTGGGCCAATTTGAGGTCCAAGGGTATGGACGTGCCAACCAGTCCAGTCGTTTGCCCAACCGTTCCTGGACATACGCGCACGCGCACCAAGGTTTCAAGTCGGTATCTGCAAATTGGAGCGTGTGGTGGACGGTACCCTCTTTCTTCATCGTTGATCTCCTGTTCGGCTGATACGTGTCCGAGGGCGGTCATCTTACCCGATGGTAAGGATCCGACCTCCCCTCGAGGTTTAGCTCAACGTCTCGGATGAGCTCGGAGGAATATGCGGACGTCATCTCCAGACCACCTGCTTTGCGGCGCTCACCGGTACCTACCTTGTAGCGCATGCCAGAACCCTCGGATGGCCCCAGAGTCTGGAGACACGCTTCCGCCAGCGATACGACGTCCGATATGGAACTTGGAACTCGGTTGTCGCCACCCTGCAATCCCATCGGCTGGCACCGGCAGAGCAGACGCCGGTCATCCCTTGTATCCATCCCGGAGGAATTTGGCACCGTCCCATTTACTCAAGAATGTTGTCATGGTAGATCCATCCGACGCGTCTTCGTTTTCCTGCCACGTGGGGAAAGGGTATGAAGCATGGGCCTGCGATGCGTCAGTTCATGAAGCACTCCGCGCAAGGAAACGACGCAGAAAAGAGACGTTTCTCTGACAAGAATGAGCACAGCTGGGACTGTCGCAATACGTTGCTAGCAAATTGACCTTTAATGGGAATGTCCGCATGGATATGCCAGTGCTAGCCTTAATGAGTCCCTTGGTAGCGATACCTGACTCTAGCCAATGTTCGACCATCCAGCACACACCAAAGCGACGTTGCATTCGTTCTTACACGGTAATCACAGTTCGCGCGTTCTATCTTGACTACAGGATTGTTTCTTCGCTCGTTTGCACGCCTCAGTTGAGGAGCCCATAAAACTTCTTTACATACTCTACTGACGCTTTGTCTCCCGTGTTCTGAAAGTGGGGTCACAGTCAAAGTCTGTGGTACATAGGGAGGAAAGAAAGGGGAGGATCGTGCGCCCGCACCTTGGTCAAGTCGTCGCTGATCTTGACACAGTGTTTGTCGTCGACTTGAGCGAGCTTGATCACCATGTTGAGCGCCCTGCTCTTCTCCGTATACCCACTGCTCTTCGTCTTGAAGTCGTTGGTCAAGAACGTCCCAATTCCAAAGGAACCTGGCATGAGACGAAAATCAGGATCGAACTTCGCCACCCATACCGCCACAAGCTAGATCAGCCCTTGCGGGACCCCGAAAACGCACGCACAATTAAAGCCGAGCTCGTCGCACTGTTTCTTCAACCGGACCGCCTTGTCCACGTTTAGAGAGTCGGAATAGACAATGTTCTTGGTGCGAGTGTCGACTCCGGCACTCTCGTACACGGCCTTGGCTGCCGGTGCGAAATCGAATGGGTTGCCCGAGTCTTGTCTCAGGCCTGCCCACTTCTGGACGCGTGCCGGATCTTTTGCGAAATCCTGTCGATCCGAACGAAGAGGTGAGTGGTGTCACTCGCTTGAAAAACGTCGACAATGGCACGCTATGAAAGGACATGCCTGGAAAAAGACTTTGGTAGAAAAGGTGTCGGTCAGCGCGGCGAATAGGTTGTTCGGGTACGTCTTCTCCCAGAGTTCCAAGGCTTTCGTATTCGCACCGTCGTAACCTCTCAGCGCTGCGACCTGGATAACGTAGAAGTGCCGGTAGGAGGGGCACGACGTCTCACGATACTTACTCCCATAAACCATTCACTACGACATTCATAAGCACATCCAATCATCGAGCAGACGAGCGACGCACTGCGCAACAGTGCCTACTAAACGAAGGTCGTATTTCTTTGCAAAGTATGCCTGTGTGTGTTTAAGAAAGATCAGTGATCGACAATCGGGCAGAGTTTGACGATGATGCAGACATTACTCGTTCCGAAAAAGGCACCCGGCCCTGAATGTCGAGCGGCTTCTTCGGTCAAGGCAGCAACGACGAGGTCCTGCGCGTGGAAAGACCGCCTTCTACGCGTTCCGAACTCGATGAACGTGCATCCTTCGCGTATCAGCGTCTGCGCCTTTGCAGCCGCATTCTCTGTAGGAAAGCTAAGGCGCGTGGGAGCATGCCAGCGTAGCGTGGTCACCTTTCTGGCCTTCATAGCTCCAGTCCGTAGCGCCCACATGGAAGTAGAGCTCGCTTAAAACAGACATGATGGGAACTTCCCAGAGCACGGCTTCTTTCCATAAAGCGTTGGCTTCTATCTCGATTCTCCCACCTTCTCCGTCATCAGAGACCGGCGTGAAGTTGACCGACAGCTGGCCAGGATCGAACCGAAATCCAGATAAGTATTCGAGATATTTTTCGGTGAAGAAGGGACACGTGTTCGCCAGCCAGTCCCTCTCCTCGGCCGTCAGACGCACATCCCTAAAACCTGTGCAAATAGACATCGCGCACGTCCACGAAAGAAGCACAAGGGGGACGTTACGCTGAATCGACTTTTCAAACAGATCAACGCATCGGCGAGGGAACAGCACGTCCTTGTCCCGGTGAATGAATTTGTACAGCGCGCGCGTCTCCGGAAAGTGTTCAGCGATAGCTTGCTGCATCGTGAACTAAACGAGCCCACCCATTCGACGCGGCGTTAAGTCGAACCATCCCGAAAGAAGAGAAAAAAGAAGGCGAACCTTGTACAGGTCTGTGTCCAGAATGGATTGATGTGTGTATATCAACTCTTCATCGCTGCGGTTTGCCATGACGATCCACGTTTGCGTCCTTGCACAAGGATGGGGGTGGGGGAGATGATCAGGAATCGATGCTCGGTGACGTTTGAGATCGGTCTATTTGAGTGGGTCGCTGTGGCAGGCTGTTCGCTTCCTAATCGTGTTCGCTTCCTTGTTCGCCGCTCGCTTGGTCCCGGAGGACGCTGGAAATGTAAGGAAAGCCGAACTGGCGCAGGACTCGTAAGCATGTTGTTTTGTCGCTCGTCAGCTCGTCGACGAAATCGCTGGCGTTACATAATTCCCGACCATCACCTTCAGTGCAGAAGGTCGGGCTACCTCGCACTGCCGCAAAGTGCGGGAGTAGCTGTACGATTCACAATGGTACGCCCTCTAATATATCGTTCCTAAACGTCAAGCCAGGACACAAAGACGGGCAAGGCCAATTGCTGAAACACTGTGCTGACAAGTGCCGTCGCAGGACGCTTTCTTTGTCAGACTCGTTTTTACTAATTCCCGATACCACGGAAAGTGTCGCCGGCCACTATCGCGGACGGTTCGGAAGTGCGACGACTTATGCAAGATGCGAACCACCATCGCGAGCACGCCAGGGCTTTGTCCCGAATCCAATTCCGACGAGCCTCGGGTCTTTCCATTATCGCGTGTTAGCATTGGATTTGCATTCCTAACCAATAAAATGTCCAACCAAACCAGGATCGAAAAGGAACATTTACGCAGGTCAACCAACGCCCCGAGCAACAAGTGGCATCGCAGAAAGCGTGTGCGCAATCTGCTTCCACGAGAGCTCGACTCCTCGTGTACAACAAAGGAATTGACACAGCTGGACATACATCTCTCAGTTCTCGACCTAACATGAGGCGGCGATGCGTTCGTTTCGCAGGAGCTGTAAATGTCGAGCAGATGGTTGCATCGGCAGGAATGACCTAGTGAACAAGGCGCAAGTAGTCGTTGATCTTCGAGTTTCAATGACAGTCTTCTCAAAGTCCCTTCTTACAACACAAACCGGTTCCAAATGTATACTTCACGCGTGACTGCAGAGGAGCAAAAGTCCAGTCTGCGTCTTGCAGAAAAGGTCACGTCGAAACGACGCCCGTCTCTCCGAAGTGCACAACGTCTAGGTATAACGGATGATTCGCCGACCATCCTCGAGGGCCGTTTTACTTGTCGTTCGTGTCCGATTTCATAAACACTTGTTCCTCATTCATGCCCATGGTATAGAGCGATGACGCTCCGACATCGACACAGCGTTGACACAAGTCAGTGACGCGTCTGCCGCCGCTGACTTTCCCGTGGAGGCATCGATGGCGGCGCAACGGTCTCTGTCTTTGCGAGCCATGGCACAGATTTTCGGATCAACCTCGAGCGGTGCGAAAAATATGATAGAATGGCCCGCAGTCGAGCTTCCGGATCCACGTACAGCATAGGAAAGCAACGATGGGAGCGGCAGCAAAAGCGAACAAGGGCCGGCGCGTACCTTGAACCGGATGATCGTTGGTGGTTTCTGGGACCCGGCGTGATCATGACAACAGACGAAATCCGCTCGGAAAAAAAATCACGTCGGTACTGCGCATGTGCACATCATCGAGGTATATGATACGTCGGTCCAAGTGACGCACAAACGGCGACGCCTGTAAGAGCTACGTGCTGTTATGCCCCATACACTCTACCGGCTCGCCCTCCTCATCGTGGTATACCACGGCGGGAAGCGTCTGGATTGATGTCCAGCTGTGCCGTAGCCAGCTCGCATTTTCGCAGGTTAAAGTGCGGAGTGCTAACGTCCAACAGGGACCTCCGGCTTTTGCGCAACAAAGATCTGAAACACTCACGCCGCCATTCCCATGGATTGTACACGTATGATGCCTGCTCTCTTACGGCAGCGATATCGACCGTCGTTCGTTCTGGAGAATCCAGGTCGCAAGTCAGTCAGGCAAGCCGGTGTGCACAAGGAGCTCTGCAGACTTCATGATCAGACGTCCAACTCACTTTCGACCGCTCGACTCTTTGGCTTCTCTCCGAAACGGCCCTCGAAAGGGAACATCGATCTTGTTTCGCACGAACAGCAGACACGAGTGTGTGCCCCACTGTTCCGCAGACACGATGTTGACGCCGTTGAACGCCTACAAACACCCTGGCAGAAAACAACTCCGAACCCCGAGATTACAGTCCAAAGGCGGGTCGTGTTGCTCGGATAGAATCCGAGCGCGAGGCACCGCAACCCTCCGCTGAGGGGAGTTGCACGGGTGAGAATGATGGTGACGTCTGGATGGCCAAACTCGGTCCTCCGTGTTGGTATATCCTTTGCTCGATATGGGACTGCGAGCATAGTGCACGTCACTGTCGGTGTCTGCTCGCAAACAGAAGTTCATGAGGCTGCTGCAGCGATAAACCTCCCCGCAAAGGCGTTTTCTCGCAATACTCCTTCAGCAGTTGCCCAGGGAAAATCCTCGCATGATACGAAGTCTCGAGCCGTGTAGGTACCCCCGAGCTTGGGGGTGCATGATACACTCTATGTTGATGTATGTGCCGCATGGGAGTGGGCATGGCATCACTATGGTGCCCTTAGTCTGTCTTGGAGTCCAAGACCAGCTAACAGCCGAGAGAAATGGCCGGGAAACATAAGACTGAGGGACGCACTGTCACTGCAAGACTTTCCAGTCAGTGCACGGACATCCCGCGTACGGGTGACAGGCGATATTCATACCGAGAATCTGAGTTGCACTTGTTACCCATCATTACCAACAAAAGTAAACATGACACAGCCAGCAAACATTTGGAGGTAGCTTACGTGACTGCATGGTGGTTTTCCTCCATCCGTTTTATAGCGACCTTCTCCACCTCGCCCGGGAGTCCCCAAGTTCTGCCGACTCTTCCCCTTCATTCATGTCCTTCATCTTCTGTAGATTCACATCTTCCACCGCGTCGGCTGCTGCTGCTGCCGCGTCCTCCGCTACCAAGTGTGTTCTCTCATGCCCTTTTCCCCCTCTCCTTCTCTCTCTTGCTAAACTGACCTCATTAGGTCTAATGTTTTCGTACGCTCCACTCCATTGGACCGTGTTCGTGGCATCTGACCACGCGCACGTGTCCCTCAGTTCGATGTTTCGATAGGCACGAGACCTGCAGGACGGATTGTGTTCGAGCTCTATGACAACGACGCACCCCTCACCGCCCACAACTTCCGTGAGCTAGCCAAGGGCACGGAAAAGGAGGGAAAGAAGCTAGGGTACAAGGGAAGCTCGTTCCACCGCATCATCCCAGAGGTCCGCTTTCGTGTGTCCTCGTTTCCAACACTGTGCTCAACCCTCGCGCTCGCGCTGTAGTTCATGATCCAGGGTGGCGACTTTACGCGTCACAACGGGACGGGCGGCATGTCGATATACGGCCGAACATTCAAGGGTGAGCATGGCCGTTTCTCTCGCTTTCCCTGACATCCCTTTTTTTTTTCTTTCTTTTTTTGCTGATGATCACCCATCCATCCCCTACCTCGTCGCGCGGACAACGAAGACGAAAAATTTGTGTACAATCATGACAAGCCTGGTCTGCTCTCGATGGCGAACGCAGGCCCAAACACGAACGGGTCACAAGTGAGCCACGGGTGTCTTCGACGTTGCCATCGGCGCCTCACGCGTGCTCTAGTTTTTCATCACGACGGCCATCACGGGATGGCTCGACGGCAAGCACGTCGTGTTTGGCGAAGTCGTCGAGGGCATGAAGGTTGTCCAGGAGATCGAGGCCCAGGGATCTCCCTCCGGACGCCCAGGGGCCTTGGTACAAATCTCGGACTGCGGCGTCGTCGAGTGATGGGTAGAGCGGAGAGGCGATAAAAAAAAAGAGGGTTTGGGTGCGACGCTCTACGTAGAGCGCATACGACCGGTAGACACATCGCTTGGGCGACAAAGAATAGAAAAAAAAATACACGTCGTACTCTGCCGACGGAAATCCATTCTATGTGGTCAAACTAGAGGTCCTCAATCGGGGGGCATGCCACGGAGACGTTTCGACCTCGACTGTGGCGCAGGGCTGCTTGCCCCCTCGGCAACCACAGCCACCAGTTCATGTATAACGATATTTAAGTTTGTTTTGGCTCTATCGTTCCCGTCGTTGCATCATGTAACCATGGTCCTTCATCGCATTATCTTTGCCAGCTGACATTTGTTCCTCAGCATGTCATTCTTAACTGATGCCGCCTGGCCTGCCGGTCTACTCACGATCTTCGAGATCGCTCGCAAAGACCCACGGGGATACGAAAGTCGCTACTACGGGTCATACAATAAATTACTCACATACTGCTTCGGCCCTGACTCATACGAATTCTATGTCGCTCCCCAAAAACCTCCCACTGACCTAATTGGCCGCGAAGCCGTCGATTTCGTCGTTCACCTCGTCGTCTTCGACGCGGAGAGTCGTCCTGTACTCGTCGCGGAAATCAAAGATGATGCCTGGGTTAAGACAGCTGATTTGCGTTTCAAGGCAGATAGGCAAATTCGTTCGCGATTCGAAGCGATGCTTCGCAGATGCCCTCTCCAATCCTTGTGGGTGTTGAGCCTCCTTGGGACCTCCGTTCGCGCCTACCACGGCGAAGTCGCGTCTGGAATTATCAGCCCTGCGTTCCAAGCCCACCCAAACCCTGACCGAATCCTTCCCTCCGATTTCCTTGAGGGAGAGTGGGACGTTGACATTCTCTCTCAAGAAGGGTTCAAGAAGATGCAGGGGATTGTCAGAGAGATCTTTGATGGTGCGGCGCAGCTCAAGGCAGCGATTGCAGAAGCTCATGGATGAGCGAAATTTGATGTCAGCCCACTCTCCATGTTGCGAGCCACGTCTCTTCCAAAAGTGTCGACTGGTCGCAATTTGTACCGTTTATGATGCACTGGTGCCTCGATGATGTAAATCCTACAAGCCGTATCATATTTCTTACGTTGTCCCTAAACTCCCTTCACCAAGTGTGAGAGCGTCACTCGCCTGGTGCAGGGCAAAATTTGGTGTGTTGTAACGAAGTGCTGATTTATTTCGTTTCGAATGATCAGGAACTCTGATGATGGCGACCAGCGATGAATCCCTAACTCTTGCGAGACTTGCGGACGGGAAGCTCAGGGATATATTAAGCAATCGGTATATTGGTATTACACCATAGCGTCTGAATCAAGACTATCAGTGACACACTCTGGCGCCATACACGTAGATGCTCAACGGCTCTTTCTGTTCGACCTTATTTCTGGTGCGTCTCATGCCGCATCGCTTGCTCGACCTAATGTTTCCATGTTGGATCTGAAGAGGCATCATCTTGTAGCATGGCTTGGAAAGTCAGAGGGCTTATCTCAACATACACTCGGCTCAAGTAGCCCCGAAGAAGCCAAAAGGGACTTTCAAAAAGTCCGAGTTCGTGCTGATCGAGGTGGTGGCCAATGGACGGGCGAAGCATGCGTTTCTCCTACGCTTGTGCGACAACAATACGAAAGAATGCCCAGCACACTTCAAAGGGTGGCGAGGACACCCACAGGCAGTGAGGCGAGGAAGTGGTGTGAGGAACATGGAGTAGAGTGGAGTTGCCATGGACCACGGTCGTACTTCAAATGGCTCACTGGAATAGAGAGTGCTAGTGAGCTTAAGCACTCCTTCGAACCTGCTCCCGTAGTGAGGTATACTGTTGTGGCTGGCAGATACCGCTTTCGTCGTCATTATTATCGCGATCGGGGAGGAGATGGAACGTCGCAAGGCGCCTTAAGCTGCAGATGGCGAGGCCGAGGCACACATACTCGGACAAGAGCGTGGTTCCACTCGCAGTGAGTTTGCAGCCAGTCCGCGCCAAGTGTGTCTAGGGAACTGATCAAAGCCTGTGTAGTTTGTCCAAGGACAGTACAGCCACCGACAAAGAAGCAATCAGGCTTTGCGCTACGTACCAGCACGCTGTCGAGTCTGCCCACCGCAAGTCTGCGTATTTCCCGACTCATCCTCGACCTCCATCCGAGTCGATTGTGCTACCTTGAACAGCGTTTCAGCCTGGGCATCCTCTGGGCGCGAGCCCGTTCTCGAGGGCAGCATATTTTGGTGACAATACCGTGGCTTTCCAGGTACGGCTTCGGTTCGTCATAAGTAGGTCCGAGTACTACACCTGCCGGTGCCAAAGTAACTGTCTTCTCTGATACGCTCCCTACGCCTCCTCCCGACAACGACGATGCGCCGGAAAGAAAGAGCCGCCTCTCCATCACCCTACCGGCTGCCAGATAACATACTCGTGCACATTTCCGTCCACCCGCCCTCGTAGACGAATCGCACCAGGCTACTGGACTCACACGGCCCCCCTCCGCCCTTTCTTGCTTGGCTGGTACTCTGTCCCATTAGATTGCCGCCCTTGAGGAAACTGCTTCAAGCACGGAAGATGCCCAACGACGTGGTGTGAGCGAATGGCCATATTTTGCTAGAGGCAGCTGCCCTCTAAACTTTCCTCCGTCCACCACGCACTTGAAAAAAGAAAAGGGAATCCGACACGCTGCTTTTGAGGGGGTGGTCCGGTACCGGATCGTACCACTAACCTGCTGAGCGTATAAAATGGCGTCGCTCGCCTTTCAATCCCCCGTCGGAATCGCAGCGTCTTCTATATTCTCCTCTTCCTCTTCCTTTGCAAGTGCCCTCCTACCCATACCCACCAGTCATCACCATGTTTGTCCGTGCATTCACTCTTGCCCTTGTCATCGCTGCGAGCGCCATCGCCGCCCCTGGTAGTGGTACCGGCACCACCAGCCAGTGCAATATCGGAGACACCTATTGCTGAGACTCGAACTCAAACATCCGTACTCCAACGAACAGGTTAGGGTGCAAGCGTGAGTATTTAGCGTCTCAGATGGTGGCTCGGGTTGTGGAGATGACTTGTGTCAGTGTCGCAAGGACCACGATTCGGATCGTTACCCGTCCTTGACAGTTTCGAGGCGAACAGGCGCGGAATGGAGATTGCTTTGACCACCATTTTGACACGTCGTGGTCATGCGACGAGGCATCGGCAATACTTGCCACACCTGTCCTAGGACCTGGTTCTCTTGGCTACCGCTCTCCCCCCCAAATCTTTTAAAATTTCCCCTAATGCTGATTAGTAGCTCGTCATATCAGTGAAACGGTCTGCGGTTGTCGATGGTCAGGACCGGTGAGGACGGTCCGCCGGTCCGCTGATTAGTGTATATTCCCATCCCTATTGATGAAAAAGACCTCTGAGAATCAAAGATCAGAAACATTTTCGTTCTTCATTCATGCCCCTCGTATTTCGTAGATTCCCGTCTTCCCGTCGCATCCGCCGCCTCTGCTGCTGCGTCTCTCGCTATCAAGGCCTTTCCCCCCTTAGTTTCTTGCCCTTGAAGCGCGCCACTAAACCGAAATCAACAGCGACACCTCCGTGCACACAAGTATGGACATGTCAGCGAGATCTAAGATATGAGCCACACCACGGCTCGGAGGCCATTTCAATCTGTGTCGAGCGGTGCCGACGCTTGTGCGATGAGGAACAGAAATACTACATATTATACTCTATCGACAGAAATCTAATCTCTGAGTAGTCCGGGTGGTATAGAAAATCCAATCAAGCTAGGGGTCCCGAATCTGGAGGGAGACCACGGAGACGTTTCGACCTCGACTGCGGAATTGGGCTGCTTGCCCGCTTTGAGCCCCTCGGCAACCCCTGAGTATTTTCCGTTCGACCACGCGTATTCTGAGGCTTCCTCGGCGCACGATTGTTCCTTTCATTAGGGTATGTGCCTATCAGGAGGTTCGCATCCGCCTTGTCGTCGACCGGCCAGTTATCCTTGCGTAGGGCCGACTGTATGGTATCAATGAAAAAGGAAGATGATTCCAGCCGTTTGATGTTTGCATCGTATTCAATGCTAAGAGCATTGTAGAGCAGCTCGATGTGCGAAGGACTTGTCGAGGTGCTTACTTCCAGGTGCTCCTGGTCGGTGGGAGGTCTCCCATAGAGGGACTTGAAGGGTACGCAAAGTGTTCGAAGAAGCTTAAGCATAGGGGTTGGTTGCTTGGCATGAAATCTCTGTGATGGATAGAAGCCTGACATTAACTCTCCCCGTTTGAGACGCCCTCCACGGTCGAATTCGTCTTCGGGTGGGAGCTGTTCATCATATATCCCCAGGTCCGCAGCACGGTTCCCAGGCGTATAGCCATCTCCAGCAGGCACATATCGTAACATCATCCACCCGAGCACGTGCAGGAACGACTCGAGATCATCTGCCAGCATGTGCTGCTTTCCCGGGTTGAGGAGTAGATTCACCGACATAAACTGCCACGTCCCCTGCGGTCGTTGAATATATCAATCCACAGCCAGTCAATTTAGCACAGAATGGCCCACCGTACGCTCATGTCTCCTGTTCACAATCTCGTTCATAAATCTCGCCATCTCCCAATCAATCAATAACCCTCTCCCCTCGTCAGTCAAAATGATGTTGCCCGCACTAATATCCCGATGCAGGATCTCCCCTCGTTCAAATGCATGCTTGTGCGCTATCCAACCGTTGGTCAACAATTCTGTTCACGAAGAGCTCGACATACGCACCTTCCAGCGCATCCAACACTCCCCTGACGAGTTCCTTGGTTGATCCAAACTTGGATAGTGGCCGTCCCACTATGCCATGCACCAGTCGGTAGTGTTGATACGGAGATATCTTCGGTTTCACACACAGCCATGGTGCATCCAGAAAATCTTGCGCTCTTGTCGTTCCTCCAGGGACATCTCCGCCAGCAACATCCTCGGGGATGTGTGGCGTGTCGCAGTCATGGAGCATCTCATAGATCTCGTGCTCCGGCTTGATCTCAATCCCTGGCAAGTCCGACAAGAACCGCCACGTGTCCTTCATGTATATCATCTTCTCCGTCTCAAATCCGTTCTTCTTCTTTCGCTTGCCTTTGTCAGTCCCTGCACCTGCAACACCCTCCCCAGAAGACTCGGGATCAGTAGAAGACTTGCTTGATCCATTCACCTCTGGGATCCAATAGAGAGGCAAGTTCCGGGTGCACCGACTCACCAGGGACCGGTTCTGTGTCCGTGGCATCGGCCCATATGCATATCCCTTGCCAATCAGACCAGGAAGCGTATACTCGTACAACGGTGCATCCTTGTCATTCATCCCGAGTGTTTCCCTCACTCGCATGTCGATATCGGGAGCAAGGTTCGCTGGTCGCACCGAATCGTCGTGTCCGCGGTCCTTGGAAGGGAGGTGATCGAACCGCCACAGGAATTCGGCCATCAGTTGTGGGTCCGTCCGGTAGTTGAACCCTGCCGACACGATCGTGCCAGTGGGCTCCCATCGAAGGAATCGGGCACTATCCCCCTCGACAAGGATCGAATACGAGAAATGACGGAATTGTTTGCTGTGAAGTGCGCCCGCATAGTGAGCCAGTTGGCCGCGCTCGTCGAATCCTTTGTCGCTCTGGGGAGTGAATGAGCCATTGGCGATGGCCGAACAACGAAGTCGCTCGTTCTCCGTCTCTGATTCCGACTCCTCCGGGTCCTTGAACGCAGCCTCTTTGTTCTTGAATTCGATCCATAGTTCCATTTTCGAGAAATCTGTCCACTTTGGACATCGTTTGCCCTTGACACGTTCGTAGAGCGATATATCTGTCTTCAGCATTGCGCTCGTTGTCATATCTGGCCTGCAGCTTGTATTCACGGCCTCGAGATGTGGTATCCATCTCCGAATTGCCTTGACCTGGACCGTGGCCATCATCATCTGATTGATGTCGACGAAAAGACGAATACGTACAAAAGGATCATACCGCAGCTTCTCATCCTTCTGAGCACAGACTTTTTCGAATGGGTCGATCACAATCCGTGGCAGCGGGGCATCGGCAGGAGGGAGGAAATTGTTGAAGAACTCTTCGACGGGCATCGGGCCCAGCCAACGGCCTTCCATCTCCTCTCCGAGCTTCTGACGAACAGATTCGAGTTTCTTTGCCGCGATGCCGAACACCAAGCCTGGACCGTACTTGTTTTTCGCTGGAGTCGAATCGGTGGCGCAGCCGCGTAGGGTATGAGCCTTCTCGGAGAGGACTCGCTGCGACTCGATGCGCTCTTCGTTCTGGAGAGGATTCGGCATGGTGAGCTTTACGAAGAGGATAGAGGAATGTGACGAACGGATTCGGGTTGGGAGCAGGCCGGGTATTTAGCCTCTCAGACGGTGGCTTGGAGTGTGGAACAGGCTGTGTCGCTATTGAGAGAGCACTGATTGTTCTCTCCACCCACTTGTGACAGTTCGGAAAGATGGACTCACAGTGGAGGTCCCTTTTGGTACTGGTGCACCAGGCGGGCCCGCGTCGCGGTCATGTGATGCCTGGCTACACAGCACCTGCCTTTTTAGGTATTCACACCTCCCCATTGTTCCCTTCCCTCAAACCACCTGCGGCCACAGCAGTCTCAGCCAGCTGCGCTTGGATGTGTGATGGTAACTTCCGCTCGCGCCAACATGGACTACCATGTCACTGAAAGGCGTCCACCTGAGGCCCTTGATTTGGTTAAGCCTTTCGATGGAGGCGCGGTGTGTTTTTCGGAGCACGCCTGGAATGTCCATTGTCGCACGCGGATCCTTATCTCTGAGACAGATTCGGGTGGCTGGTGAGCCAGTCCATCACACTGAGTTGCTATGCTGTTCGAGTGGACCTGTGGGCATGAATTTCTACCTCCTTCAGGTTTATTCAGTACTGACATGCAAGCATCGACACTGGACAGTCATCGTGCTGCATAGCATAACTTCTGAGTGCGAAGGTTGCGTTTCGGTGGTCGCAGAGCAATCAGAGATGGAACAAGCATCCATCTTCCGCCGATCAAGCAAGGATTTTCACGCAATATATCGTGGATGGGATTGATGCACGCGACGAACTCCCAATACCCACCTGTCCTCGGCGTAACATGGAATTCCAAAGATCTACACCTCAGCACCAACAGGTAGTGCGTGTACCATCTACTCTCTGAACCTGAATCAATGGATCTCACAGCTTGCCATGGGCATCTTGGACGCGCACCCCCAGGTAGGTGCTCTGAGGTAGAATCTCATAGGTGCGATTACTAAAGTACGGGTACTTGACGCTGTCATGCTTCCAAGATGCAGCACTCTTCCATCCGGACATTAGTGTGGCTAACGTGAGGACCTTCATTTCAACAGATCATGGTAGTACCCCATCGATAGGGACTCGGCAAAGGCTCCGGCAAAGGACGAGAACGGGAGATGATAAGACATTCACCCAGTAACATCCTGGTGTGCAGTAACCCAAAGTCTATCTAGCAAATAGTAATCAATGTTCTAGTCAGTGAATACAACCGCAATCTTGCTGCTCCGGCCATCGTTAAGATGGCAACGTAGAACAACTACAGTTTTTTACCCTCTTCGTCGATAAGTATTTGAGTCTGGGCATATTTCAGCAGGAATGACTGATCAGTTGACATGAAGGCGAATGCAAACCCGTCCACAGGTGCGCCCTCTGAAGAAAGAGAGAATAGGTGCTGGTAGAGATTCAC
>JBBPMG010000404.1:0-22624 GCA_038090195.1 Boletellus deceptivus
AGCTATCACTCGACCCCTTTTCTGCAGTGGAACCCTCCCGGACACCCGACGAAGATCTATCCTTTTCTTCCAGTTTGAACACCCCCGGAGGTACGTCCTCCGTGTCTTCCCCTGTTGCATTTCCTGTCAAAACTTGACAGATCTTGTGCGACCGTTTTTTGCTCACCCTTTTCCTTACAGCACCCAGGACAACGACAATCCGCCCCGCATCCCATCCTCCCCTCAATCCTGCTTCCGTGCAACCTGTCCCACAGTCCACGATTATCTCCAATTCTTTCCTCCCCCCCAATCGTCTTTTCTCTCTTTCGCACTCCCATCCTGTCCAATACCAATCGCAAAATTCCTTAGACGAGCGTGAAGTACATCTACCATCGGCCCCTCTTTACCTCCCTCCCACCTCCGCGTCTGCTGCTGTTCACTCGACTCAACTTCCCCCCCCCCCGCGTTCTCTTCCACTGCACCCCCCTTCTTCCTCCATGATCATTTCTGGGCTCTCCTTCTATGACCCGGCGCAAGCGAGTACCATCCCCGACTATCCGAACTCTAGATGGGATGCACCCTTTGGGCCCTCTTTTCCTAGTACCGTGCAGAATCCTGTCAACCCCCCCGAATCTGCGTTTAATGCAGGGCCCGGCGGTAGCTCAGGCTCCAGTTCGACCAGTGGCCACGACCTTCCTTTTCTTCACAGTCAGTCACCGTGGGCTCTCATCGCGCGGCTCCCTTCGGTGGGAGCAGTCGACTGCATTCTGTGCCCTCTCAGTCGCACCTCCATAACGTACAACATCCCGAGGCCGGCTCTGTCTCGCATCGATGAAGCGGCCTCGGCCGTCATCACGCAACGGAGACAGGAAGCCAGCTTCAAACCCGTCGCCTGTCCCCTGTGCGGGATCAACGTCACTCTGCCGCCTTTTCCTTGCTTCCACCGTTTTACTGCCCAGCGGGGACGGTGCTAGCATCCCTTTACGGTTATTCAGACCAAGTATATAGGTTAACGCGTCATTGGCGTGGACACTCGATGGGTCTGCTTGACCATCTGGTACATGAGTGCTGTGAGATACGCATTCATTGACCTCACATTCTAGCCATCCGCCGACCCGTTCTGACATGCTCTTCAGGTTCGTCAGCACGTCCTCGTCGCCTCCTGGTCCAGTCTGCTCGCCATGAGCCCCCATGAGAGACCAACAACCCCTACTTTGAGAAGAGGGTCAGAAAAGAAAGGCAAGAAAGGCCTGCAAACACGAAGCAGCTGTAGCATTATTGAAACCCTAGGACGGTTAAGCGACATAGATACTATACAATTGAAATGCCAGCTTATCAATGACCGGTGTATCCAAGTTAGGATTCGGATACCAGCCCACAGATGAGGGTAACTCGATGCGAACTCCAGCCAAAATGATGTCACTGTCATCAACAAATGACACAGTCTGGATTTGGCTTCCCCAGACGCGCTTCAAGACGAACGTGCAACGTGCCATCATTTGCAATGAATGGAGAATTTCTAGAAATACCATTGAATCATACGTGGACTTATGAAAAGACTCGGGCTTACGCATACAGTAATTCCGCGCCGGCAGCATCATCCAGTGGAACGGCGATGGCATTGGTAAACATACTGCCACTGTTGTCCGACCACTGCTCAACCTGTGGGGCACTCCAGCTCCTTTGGCTCGAAAATGCAGCATCGAGAGCGGCGGTAAAAGTATTCGAAGTCCGATGAGCGAGACGAAATGCGCTCTTGAGACGCACCTCGACGTATTGCGGGGCCTTAGATTTGGATTTGGATCTGTTCGATGGCGAAGGCAAGGGTGGAGGCGGAGACTGTGCAGCAGGCCCACTTTGGTCGTCCAGTGGAGGCGACAGCGATAGTAGGTCTGTCAGTTGCGGCATGTTGGAAGACGGTGGCGGCATGTTGACGATGAGTCGGGAGTCAATGAATGTGGGCGGGCTATGCTCGAGTAGACAGAGTGCTACTTGCCACATCCCAACACCTGTGCGAGCGGTGGATGGCGGCGAGAAGAACGTCAGCGACCATATCCGGCCTAAAAAGAGCACATGAGTCGTGAATTGCCCAAGATGTAACGAAAGTAGGCATTCTACCTCGGGCAATGAACTCGACGCTGACACGCCCAGAGACTCGCATACGCTTCTGCCAGAGGTTAATCTGCATTTCTGCTATAAAAGCACCCTCCCCGTCCATCTCGCGTATCGATACCTCGTCCGCTGCCATAGAACCAAGTACGAGCGCATCCGCACCTTTGTAGTGTGAACAGCAATCATGCAGTAAATTGGCAGTCACTTACCAGGACTCGTACTGAGGGGTGCCATTTGCCTTGTAAAAGGTTCACGCTGGCATCGTAACGATTGAAAGAGGAGCTGGTTTGAACTGGCCAAGCAAGCAAGGCGTATTTCTGATATAGTTGCCTGGGAGAGCGGGGCTGCATGTGCAAGCAGCGATGGCAACAGTGCGTCGCGGCGGTTCAAGATCCCCCAGTACAGCGCAGAATGATGCTCAATGAACGATTCCTGCAAGAGGGCCGAGAGATCCAAGCCATGCGTCCGGCACGCATCGGCACAACTATTGAGAAGATCGGGCGACTCGACACTGAAGACAAGGTCGCGGACGAGAGCGAGGACAGTCTGTCGGACTTGCTTGGAGGTACGCGAAGAGGTGAATGACAGCATGGATAACCATGATGGTGAACTGGGCTGGGAAACCCAACTGACGGGACGAGAGATGCTGGCTCGAACATCGCCCTCTGACTGAATTGCGCTACCAGTGCGAGGGACAGGAGGAAAGGCAGATTGTCGTGGCAACTTTTCATCAACCGAGTAGGTCGGTCTACTACTAGGTTGTCCACTAGGAGCGCTCGTTGCAATGGTATCGTACGAAGGGGGTGCATCGGTGTCTGTGGGTGGCTCTGTTTGTTCATCTTGGTACTTGTCCAGAACGACCATTGTGCAGGCTAGTGGTGCCGCGGCTCGAGGTAGGGTGGTTGCGGTCGTGGAACGAGATATATTTGCGGCGATTGCTCCCTGGTCACAGCAGACACAAGGGTCGCAGTGATAGAACTGCGGAATTGGCTCTGACTGTCATAGGCTACCCCTGGGATAGCAGCACTGCATGCATAAGCACTGCAATCAATTGATTCTGCATGCTGCCCTGTGCAGGGAGCTCCAGTTGCATACATCCGTCCTAGCAAACAATACAGTCCTTTGACAACTCGGACCACACAAACCTCGCCTCCAATCGGCCCCTAAGTGTCCCGTCAGGCAATAGGTATGGCGAATCGGTACTGGTACATCCTTGAAAAGCAACTCGTGGGCGAACGAAACAACGACTTACTCATGCAGCAACCGAGACCCAGGGCCATCCCTGAGAGAGGAAACGACAGCATTCGTATAACCAACCCCATGATCTGACCATGTGTCAGGTTTTATCGTTGGCTTCTCTGTGTGTTCTGTGTGAAGTTCAGGACCCGGGCTAGAGGAGGTCCATGGAAGTCTATCCACGCACCAGAAGGCTCCCCTGATTTAGATCGACAAGCAAGTTTTCGGTTGCCACATTTGAGGGGAATAGAGATTGGGGCCAAAGAACCTCGCATTGGATGTGTTGGTGGCGGAGGTTTAGATAGAGACGAGGAAGAATGTTTGCCTGTCTCAGACGGAGCGAGAGCATTGCGGCCTTGAGACGATCGCAAATTCAACTCTCCATCGTACTCATATGTTGAGGATCGACTCCGGTGTTGTACGCCGTGCGAACGCGGGAACGTCGTGGACCGCACCTCCCGGAGCCTCTGGGTCTGGATCGGACTGGATACAGGGGAATGGGGAACATCGACAACAAGTTGTGAATCAAAGAAGGTGGGCGGGCTCGACTCGAGAAGGCTGATTGTGACATGCCATGCATTCGTGCTCCGCTTCGATTTCCGGGATGCCACGCTCGTTGATGGAGGAGCAAGAGAGGAAAACGCGATAGACCACATCCTACCTAGCCCAGACATCAAACCGAATACAGGACGTAAATCAATGAAAAGTATTTACCAGACGCAATAAATTCAACGTTAACTTGCCCGATTACTTTCATTCGCCTTTGCCAAAGAGGAATATCGAAAGACACGACAAACCCTTGATCATTTGCTCGCTGTACATGGATGTCGTCCAAAGGTCGGTTATTCAGAAGGAGGCTTTCAGATGCTATCGAACGCGTTGGTTGAATTCTTCTGGAAGGCCGAAAAATAGAAAAACGGACCTGTTCGCAAACTTTGGACTCGAATGCCATCCGTCCCTTGAAATGGGGAGCGGCACACGCGGAGTGCATGGAACAGCGCCTGATTTGAGCTGGCAAGACACGCCCGCCGAATGTCTGATATAGTTGGTACGGTGAGTGGTCGGGAATGCACCAACAAGGCCACAAGCAAGTCCTGACGATAGTTGACCACGGCCCAATACATCGGGGTGTGGTCGGCGACAAACGCTTCCTGAAGTATGGTGGATAGGGAGAGCTCGTACTCGGCACATGTCTCCGCCGCAGAAGCAAGTATCTCGTGCACATTCTTTTGTTCTTCGCCCCTCACACGAGAGGGTGGAACGGCGAGGTCGCTCACGATCGACAAGACGGACCGGCGGGCTCGCTTCGCCGAGAAGGACGATGCAAAAGGCAGGAGTGAAAGCCAGGAAGCGTTTTTGCGTGCACGGGGCCGCTGAAGAGGCACTGGACCTGTGTTATCCGGAGAAGGACCGTTGTGTGGCGAAGATGGGGGAGGCGGCAGAGATTTGTCTCTATGTAAGTTAGGGGGGTTGGGGCTTGTGGACGCCGAATGAGACGGGTCAATGCTGGGTCCAGCGACATGTTCAGGAAAGGCAGACAAGCTTGCAGGCCGATTCACGGCACGGGTGGTGGTGGTGGATTGATGGATTGATAGGGCATCATAGGCAGGGGGAAGGTCCGAGTCTCCGCTTTCGTCGAGCTCGAGAAGGCCACGGATGGGTTTAGCCCCGGATATTGGATCTTGAATTGGGAGCATCCTGTCGAGTTCTTCACGATGGCTCTTGGTGAGAGACCAGCTCGGGGCTACAGGAGGTCGTCGAGCACCTGATTATGGGTTGGTTGTTGTCGCAGCGCCTGCAATGGTCCTCGTGCCATAGCATATGCGCAGGTCGTTAAAATAATGCCACCGCCCGCTTGTAAGATGCTGCGTAAGGCGGGGTGCTGTGATGGTCGCAGCGTGGCGACCTCTTACATAATGCTACGGACGCGCCTCCTCGGGTCGGGTACTGGAATCTCAATAACGTCATTCGCGATAAAAGAGAGACACTGCAGAGCGAGCCTGTGTCTCCGAGCCGGAGTGTGCACTCACCCCGGCGTGTTATGAGAGCTTGTTCAACTCAACTTCAGGTTGAGCCCGCTTATCCAGTCACCAGCCGCCCGCCAGGCCCATGCCTTGGGTATTACCCCACAAGTTCCGAGTCTGCAGATCTCGAGGTGGAGGCCCATAAGGCAGCACCGAAAACTGAGTACGTAGCAGATCCGACCCATCCACGAAGGCAGGATATCACTCCTGACGGTCCTCAGCGCCATCGTAGAGTTGAGAGCCCGTCAAGATCTATGATGACTGGTTGCATTCTGAGTCCCTGGTGCGATTTCGATTGTAGTTCATGGTTTTCTTCTTCGTCTTCAAGGCTCAGGGAGTCTGTCTACCAGGAAAGTCGTCATGAGCAAGATTTGAAGACAGAATCTACAACCACGTCCGAGTCTTCCGAGGCGAGTCTCGCTTTACTTTCATACACTTGGCTGGAAAAGGTTTACGGTTGCGTTTATATCCGTACCAGTGTCACCATTCCCAATGTCGTATTTTATCAGAATGGTGGGTTCTGCAAGGTTTTGCAAAGCTCTCACCATGTTCGTGCCCAGCAGGTCCTGCCCTTAACCCGTGAAACATGTATACTTATGTGGGTTTCTAGTTTATGTCGATATAATATACAATCGTAGATGCAGTTACGAGGTTCTCCAAAGTGCGATAGGGAGAATCTAACTCTTTCGCTCACCAATCACTCCGCCTTTCTCCCACCGTCGCCATCATGTTAGTGCTATCAGACACCGACTCTTGCGAAATTCGGCTGGCTCCGAGAGCGCTGCAGCTTCCGTTGGTCAAGCAGGAGATATTTTGCTTGCTTTCTCGTGGCTGACTACTTTGGTGAGCGGGAAAATGTCGGGCTAATTTCGGCCTAAGTACTCTTTCCCCTGTTTCACACGGACCTGGTGGCCGCGAGTCGGATGGGAGAGCACGAGCATTTCCCAGCCGACCTCCCGGGTGTTGCCCGGATCAGTACGTAAATGTCCACCCTTTATCTCGCTCAGACCCTAGTTTTCCCCGGTCCCTTCCTCTTCCCCAACTTCGAGGATGCCTCACAACCCCAAGATCTCTCTTCCTCGTCTACGAGGCTACATGGCAGGTTTCCGCCCTTGCCGCTATACAAACTATCGTGCTTGCTACCATATTGCGATGATGGTAACCGAAGCTGTCCGAGTGCCGAAGAAAAGTGGCACCATTGCAGACGTGTTCACCACTCTTGGTCCGAGCGCCGACATCGCACCACTGCCCGCGCGTTTCTCAACTGTAAAGAAAGACGTGCTGCGTGACATGGGTGTGGTTCCTGATACGCTCGAGGTAGCCTGGAAAGGCGTGCTGAAGGCTCTTGAACCTCGCGTACAGGAAATCATATCCCAGGGAGGAAACGTAAGCATCTGTTTCATCTTATGTCATTTGTGGTCGCGTATCCCATCGCTTGTTGAGATCATCCCTCGTGTTTCATACGGAGAAGTGGAGACTGGTTTGTCAGAAAGTCAAAAGGATGCTATCCGGAAGACGGGCGTTATAATTATCACAGGAGGTGTTCCAAAACAAGTGAGTTTGTTTGTCGTATTTGCGACTGACGACCTATTTAAGGCGATCCAAAGGAAGCGTTGAGGTGGAGAACTCAGATCAAAGACTACATCGCAGCGAACCCTGTAAGAGGTGTGTCACTTCTTGGGGTTCTTCTGCTCACTGCGCTCACGTGTTCATCGGCAGGCTTTCCTGCAGAGAATATACAAGCATACGAATTGTACAACTCCAGACCACAGCTCTATGCACGTACACACAACTCTTTACTCAAAGCCCAGAAAGCTCTTTTATCCCTTTGGCACTCGTCTACCGTCTTCCCTGACGCGATCGATTTCACAATGCCTCTCAGCTACTTTGATCGCCTGCGTATCCGCACTCCTGGAGATCGTTCGTTCACACTCGGCCCGCATATTGACGGAGGAAGCGTCGAGCGATGGGAGGATACGGTGTTTAGGAGAGTGTGGGCTAAGATTCTCTGTGGTAGGGAGAATGGCTGGGAGACGTTCGACCCCTTTGACGCCACATGGAGAGTGAATGCTAACCAAGACATGTATAACGCACCGTACGTCTCGGTTTCATTTCCGTGCTCTTACCAGCTTTTCCTTGTCGCGAAATACAGAAACCAGTGCACCATTCTTCGGTGTTGGCAAGGCTGGACGTCCTTATCCTCTACGGGGCCTAATGAGGGCACCCTGCGTGTGCTTCCTATGCTTTCGCTTGCAACCGCTTACATTATCCTTCGTCCATTCTTCAAGCCGCGTGGCTCTGCTGGACGGATGGAAAAGCCACAGGACATAAGCTTGGCTGCGGAGGATTGGGAACTCAATTTAGAAGGGAGCGAGTTCCCCGGTAGCGTCCCCGGTAAGACACAGGAACTAAATGAAACCACGCATCCGCACCTGAGACTCGCGGAGACGATGATCTCCATCCCGAGGATCGAGCCCGGAGATCAAGTATATTGTAGGTATTCTGTTCTTCGATTCGGTGGTGTCGAGCAGGGTGGATTACAATCGCCCCGGTACAGGGCATTGTGATATAGTGCATGCTGTGGAAAGTGAGCACAAGGGCAGAGATGACTCCTCGGTGTTGTACATCCCCGCCGTCCCACTATGCATCAAAAAGTGAGTTCCATTATCTTTGATGACCTGCATGATCGCGAATACCTTTACCAGTGCTTCATACCTGCGCAACCAACGGACCCACTTCGTCCGCGGCCTCCCTGCACCGTGAGTCGACTCAGGCGTACATTAAAAAACACGTGGGAAATTATGTCCCTACAGTGACTTTCCTGGAGGCGAGGGAGAATCTCGGTTCCTCGACCGAGCAACCCCTCAAGACATAACGACCCGACAAGGCCGTCAGGCGACGGGGTTCGAACCATTTATTGCTACAAGCGCTGCCAACGCGGCGCTCGTGGAGGAGACCAACAGGATACTGTTTGGATGACCGGAGTCCAGCTGCCATGTTACGAGCTGCGTAACATGCCGATAAGTACTTGAGAAGTGGGCGAGATTGCAACCTTGTCTTTGCTTGACGCGCAAGGTTGTTTCCGCGCGCGAAGGACTTCTACATAGTAGCTTTCCCCTGTACTATACAGGCTCTAGTGGCCGACCCCTGAGTCCTCCGGTGTCGCCATTCGAATCTCGAGAGCTGGAGGGCCAGGAGGGAGCAGCAAAGCTCGAGGGCGAGCTGAAGACGGAGGCGGTGCGAAGAGCTCGGAAGAAGGTGCCAATGCTACCTCGCTAGCTTAGGGATCTTACACTCCAGCTATGCCTCGCGGTACCAACGCAAGCATGTGGGGTATCATGAAGAATTGACCAGCTTCATACGAAAGTCATGTACGCACACTTTCACACGCATTCTCCATGTTTCCAGCCCTGAGTTGCTTGGGCGGGTCACTGTTGACAACTTGGAATTCGACATCAAGATGAGTACGTTACCGGCCGACATGTCGGCTTCCAGCTGAACACCGTTGCGACCGCGCTTTCTGCGAGGAAGAGTGAACTAAAAAAAGCGTTCTGACAACGTGTGAATGACTACGGCTAGATTTGTTCGATAAGGCCCGTTTCCGACATCGCTCGTGTATAGCTTGAAATGTTCTGCGCGAAATGAGGTCCAAGCCCAGAATGAGTGTCCGCTGAAGCGGCGTACCATGTATGCTGTGACCGAGCACATCCGTGGGCTGTTCCACTCCCCAGTCCTTCTAGAGAGTAAGCGCTTTTACTTTATCGATGGTGTCGGTGGAGAAGAAAGAGAAATCGTGTCCATGGGCCCACGAAGGTATGCAGTACAATAGCGTCTGAATTAGGCCTGTGTTTGTTGTGTATTCAAGTCCTAGAAATCGGTTTTATGTGGATAGACAAGCTCGCTGACTACTGCTCACGTACGTAGATAGTTGTGCTTACCTGGGAGTCTGCGCACGAAATAGATGCGGTGGAGTAGGGAAGCTGACACTCTGCGATGTTGGCGATTCAGCCCATTGCTGCGGCTCCACGCCATTACAGGATTAGAAGACAGGAAGGTTTCTGGACGCATCGATGCCACAGGAGGTCAACCACATTCAAACCAACACTTGAAAGGGTTGCATTAATGCGGAACTCTTGTCTGCCTTGGATAGTAGAGAAGATACTGGGCACTCACAGAGCCGCACTGGAGAGACGGTAACATCGGACGCGATGACGTTTGGATGATTACAGGCCGATGATCCGGGGTAGAAACTTTTACACGGTCTGGGACGGAAACATTGAACTGAGATTACTTGCGGCGGAACAGGTACCCAGAACCAAACCCAGGGAGACAATAACAGTCAAGTTTCAAGCTAGTTCTGCTTCCATTGGGTCCATCTCCTGACTCGTCAGGACCTTGCCACTGACACCTCCCGTCCAGAGGTTCGAGGGAAGACTTGCCTAGCGATATAGGACCATATTCGGTTGTTCAAAGCAGTGTCCGGGTGGAGTAGTAATAATCCGGGGCTATGCACCCCCAGAGCATGATCGGCCGGTATGCACAAATCCAGTGTCGGCGACAGCCTTGGGCAGAGGAGGCGAAATGAATGTCGACGTACTTGGGCCGGGTGGAGGGACATGTGGTTGTCCGGATTAGGTTTCGTGTTCCGCGGCCGCACCAGCGGCTTCCAACCGACTCGACGTCCCCGCCAATTTCCCACTCGATCCGCGTGCTCCCCCTCGACCCCAGTTGCTTCCGATCCACGACTGTCTTTTGCTCCTCCCTCCCGTCCTCGTCTTCATGTCCCTCAGCGCCCTCCCGTACGATCTTTTGTTCAACATCGCGCAGTATCTTTCCATCGATGACATCCACCGTCTTCAAGCAGTGAGCGTTCCAACCCGTCCTTGCACCATCCTCCTGGCTTACTTCGTTTGTCTGCGTCGCTTCTTGAACTTAGACTTGCAAACCTTTAAGAGCATTTACTCTCACCCGCCCGGTCTACCGTGCTCTTGCCCACGGCTTGCTCGCGCGTTCTCGTCCTTTACCTCTCCCGGCCTTCCAGCGTCTCTCGGATCTCTCCACACGAAATCTCATCAAGGCGGTTGACAGGGCTCATAGCTTTGAACGGGCCTGGAGGGTCCGTGCACCCCGTCCCGCAAGGTCCCGATTTTCCTTGTCTTCCTCTCCATCCACCTCTTCCGACAGGACCGGCCAATGGTACATAAAAATATCTGCACCACCAAATGAAGAGATCGATTGGTTATCACCGATCACGTCTTCTTATACCCTTTGTGCCACGAAGAGCGGTCGGGTTATCTGCTGGGATGTCGCGCGTGACGTCTGTCTTGCGGAGTGGGACCCACGAACGCTATCCACGCGGCGTGACTGTCCCAAGATGGATCGACGCAAGTCAAAGGCCGACGCCGACGAGAATGCCGACGACAGTCAAGAAGATGTAGAAGCTGGCAAGAAATGGGAATTGTGGAAATGCCGCGTCGAATTTGACGAAAGGGCAGTGTATTTTACGATGGCAAGAGTTCTAGAGAGCTCGTAAGTATGCTGATATGCACTCATGCGGAATTCTAATTCGAATCAACAGGTACGATGACAATCGGGTGATGGAGTTTGTTCTCATGAAACTCGCTTTCCCGCCAGATGGACGGGACTATCTTTCGCCATCGTCTCAACCATTGTCATTCACTTCAGAGTCCCATTGTTGCTCGCCTGCCAAGAGCCCAACAAACTCTCCCCCACCTTCGTCCCGGGGATCATCCCCACAAGAGTCAACTCTCCATATTTCAAGTACCACCAGAGATTGTGTCTGCCCTACGCGTTCACCCTTGTCCACACGGACTACATCACCCCTCCCTGATTGCGCAGAATGTTACCGGGAGATGCCAACGCATACTATTTGCTCCTATGCAGCTCCTTCTGCTTACCAATCCTATCCTGATGGCCGGCTTACAGGCGCTCGTGGTCCGTTGCGTGCGGAATTGCTTTTTGAAAGCTCTTCTCAACCCGCATTTGAACCTACACCTATTTTCTCTCCACTAACGTCCTTTCATACGACGGGAGTGGTTATGAATGTTTTCTTACTAGATCCTCCGCGTCGTCTTCTGAGCGCGTTCGTTTGGGTAGCGAGCAGTAACACTATCGGTGAGAAATTGCTACAGCGCACTCACCGGTCTCCGTATTAACTCCACTCAAGGCCTATACGTTCTCCTCGATTGGGCCAAAGATGAATACGTTTTCGTAGATACCGGTGTTGGCTGTGTAAGTGCTGTGTGTTCATCCTTCTCTCTACGCAACGGGTTATCCGTTTGGGCACACTTCGAGGTACATCTGACACGCAGCATCCTTTTCCAGCTTATTTCTTCGAATTGGTCTTGTATCTTGCATGAGGACCAGATAGTAATCCACTCAGAAGAAGCAGACGCCGCTTATCAACATTTTTATCCACTTTCCATCCTCCGCAACTTTACCCAAGTTCGCAAGCCCAGCCTTCTCGCTAGTCGCATCCACAATCATGATTACGAAATAACGAATCACGAGCAACTACACAATTTTCGTCGCGATGACCTGCCCGTGATCTCAATTCGATTACCCCCAGTTAGGTCAATATCGAAGAAGTTTGTCTTTCCAACCGCTCAACCCAACTCTGCCGGTACTTCCGTCCCAGGGGCTACGACCCATCGAAACGTGGAAGACGAGGAAGAAACTTCTGGTGACGTTGATAGTCCATTGCCAACTGATGAGGGACAACCCCTTGCTGGGCCATCAAGTGTTCGTACACTCACGGAGACGTCAGAAAAAGTCAACGAGAAAGACGCGTCACCTGATGATAGCTCGGAATGTGGAACGGAAGACGATGACAGGTGGTCCCAGGAAGCCGTGGCAGAAAGCTTGAGGTCCAAAGGAAAGGGGAGAGCAAACAGCGAAAATATTGTTGACGAATACGAATCAGGCCCATCGCCAAAGAGGACAAAAGACAAGGGCAAAACGCGGGAGGTAGGCCCTGGCCTGGAACCAAATGGAGAGACGAGCCAGGGCCGGTCTTCGTCGTCGCACCAAAGCTCCTCTGGTACTAGCCATTCGTCTTCGAGCGTCTCGATAGCGATGCAGCCCCTCGTCTCATCAAATACAATGTCATCATCGGCCCCAAATCCATATCCATTTCCACCCTGGTATCCCGAGTCGGCCCACTTCGTTCGGCAATGGTGGCCCACATTACCTGGAGTCCCTCGACTCAGCTGTACAGTCGTTTTACTCGCCGCCCACGATCCCGATACCCACCGTACACGATTTGTACTGGCACAGCACTACTTCCGCGTCCCTATTATTCACGAATCATCGCCGTTGAATCCATCCGCGTCCGACGCTCAGACAAGTGGAGAAGGGGATGACGAGATGCTTCACTTGTGGTACGTCTCTACGCCTTTTGAGGTTGTATGCGTACTCGATGGTACGGGGGACAACGATGACGACGAAGAAGCGGGCGACCGGCCGCGCCCTCTTGTTGCCGTTGACTTTGGGCATGCGGTCTGGATCGAGTATGCTGCGGAGCCAGGAGGTGTCTATGGTGTGGACGCATCGCGGCTTGTAGGGAATGGGCCATTTTCCGACAGTGAAGATGATGGAGACGACGAAGACGAGGCGCTATTTACAAGCGTGTCGGATGATGGGAGCAGGTCGGCGTCAGCCCCGGCGTCGAACGGCGCGAGGCGTGCTCACGATATGCCCGGACGCGTTGCCAGCCAGTCGACGAATCGACACGATGGAGACGGCACGATATACGACCCACGACGACACCGCGTGCCGAAATGTCTCCGCTTCGTCACGTTTCCACCTGTGTTCACCGCAGTGGATCGCAGGCGGGAGAAGGGGCGTGTGTGGCGTGAGGAAGCGGTCGTGCGCACGCTCGAGATTCCCGAGGAACTCGACTTGGACGGGGTGGAAACGATCAACATCGACCAAAGTCAGGGGGCCGTGATTTTGTCGGTCAAGGAAGGCAAGATTTTCATCCTGAGGTATGAGTGAACGAGTGGAGGCGGTCGCTGGCGGTGATATCCGGACATGAGCCAGGCTGGTGTAACGTATGATGTATGTAGCCTCGAGACCGCCTGTATATGTTCTTTTAATAGTGACTAGTGGGCCCGTCAGACACAACCAGATGAACTGTGGATGCCAGCTGGGACAGTGCAGAACCTGTCCAAGGCACCGTAATAGAATCTAGTCTTCGTGCATCTTTCCATCGTCAGGTTGCCTGGGTCTGACCCGGATTCCCCCCAGAAGGGCCCAGGATTGGACCTTGGGATTCCGCGGCCGCCTCGTGCCCGTTCACAGATCCACAGCACGGTGGGTGTGGAACATGTGGCTTAGCTAACAGGCCTGCTTGAAGCCTCGTTCGAGGTCGGGTGTCGAGCGCGTGCAGGGAGACTGGGCTTGCCTTTCTCCTTATCATCGGCCACCATCGTCGTTCGTGGGTGATATCGGACACGCCTTGCTACCAAGGTAAGACCCCATCCTCTCTGTCGTCGTCGGCGGCTCTGAGCAACAACTCGTAGCGACTACACCTCCAACCATCCTCGACGACCTTTGATTGCTGGCTGGCGCTTGGCTTTCTCAGCCACTTGCCACAGGAACTCATCACCGTCGCTCGCGAGGAAGACTCCTAGCACACCATCCCAAACTACGCCACCCCATCTGAGCCAAGTTATCGCGGTCATGTCCATGTTCGGACTGTGGGGCAATGGGCCCTCGACCCCCAAACGGAGCAGCACGCTCAAGCCCGCACCGCTCACGCCCAAACTCACCACCACCACCTCTTCCTCCGAATACCCACCCCACGACGCTCAGTGGGAGCACGTCAAACCCGGGCCGCCGTCGTCGCCCGATATCGAAGACGAGGCCGATCTGGAACGCCTCGGGTACAGCCAAGTGGCAGTGTCCCCGCCACCGTCCGATGGGACGCCGGTCCAGTGGAAGGAGGAGCGCGAACGGATGCGCCAGCAGCTCGAGACGTCGCTCGCTGCCCAGCGCAAGGCAGAGAGCGACCGCGAGCGCTGGGAGCGTAAGGTGGTCGAGCTGCGGTCCAGCATCCGTGCCGAACGGGAGCGAGAGCGAGAGCGGAGCGGGACCTCTGCCAGGAGCCGTCGCGAGCGGGAGCTGGACAAGGATATGGCTGCCGGCGCGGCGACGGACGCACTCAGGGAAGAGTACGAGAAGCTGAAGAGCACGTTCCAGCAACAGACGCAGCAGCTGGAGGCTGCGCGGGAAAGCATGAAACAGGAGCGTGCGCAGTTGCAGTCCAATCTGGAGCGGCTCAAGGAGGAGCGGGATGCAGAGCGTGGGGCGCACAAGGAGGAGCTGACGCCGTTGAAGATAAGCTTACAAGAGCATGTCCAGCGAATCGAGTTCCTGACGGCTGACCGCGAGCGTTTACGGAAGGAGAGGGAGGCCGTCAAAGTCAACCTCAATGGGGAGATCGAACGGTTAAAGCAGACGCATACAAAAGAAAACGACAGGGTCAAGGTCGCTCTCGATGAACTCCACCGTGATCGAACCCAGACGCAGGCGGAACTACAAAAGGTCAGAAAGTCGCTCGATGCGTATGCTCCCAAACTGGACGAGAGCGTTCGCGAGATCGACACCCTTCGCCGCCAGCTCTCTGGCGCAAAGGAACATCAACGGACAGCTGCTGAGCTTAAGCAGTGTCTGGAGATCCAAAACAAGGAACTTCGCAGAGCACGAGAGGAATCGTCGACGTTGAGGAAGGAATTTGATCAACTCGCGGCACTCTTGGAGGACCGAACTTTGGAGCTCAAAGGCGCGCAGAGCTTCCTCACCACAGCAGACGCCTTTTCTGGTGCCGAGGTCACTAGTACTCTCCAGAGGCTCAACGCAGAAGTACTGCAGAGCACCGCGTTCATGGCGGAGTCGATGGTTGAGCTTTTCTCGCTTGCGGGGCCGAAACAAGCATCCAAGACAGATGAACAATCAGCTGCTTGCAGACGCGCGTCGGCCGCGATCGGAAGCGTCATTGTCCACTACCTGGGCACAAAGAAGCATACGGACGACCCCATTTTGGTCCAGATTGCATTCCAGGCATATTTAACATATCGTCTGTGCTGGATTGCGGGGGCTTGGATTATTGGCGGAGATGAGAACCACAATCGGTTCATTGACGCGATTTACCAGAGCGTGCACGAAAAAGGTGCGTAGTCACTTGTCGAGCACCAGCGACCCTACCCACGCACACGATCAGAGGCACAGGCTATTGCGGGCCGCTGGCGTGCTCTCACGCGTGCACACGCGCCCTCAACATCGCTCGACGATTCCCAGCTCGCGTTTCAGATTGCGACCAAGATGGTGTCTGGCCTCGGTGACGTTCTCCTCGCCGCTGGATGCACTGCTCCGAAATCAGACGTTGCATCGGCCCTTTCTACCAAGTTTTCCGACAAACTTGCGCTCTTGGTCTCCTTAGCCTTGCGCGTCAACAAGATCATCGGTGAAGACGTTACCTCTGGTGACTTTGAGGTGCTGGCAATCTCGCCAAGCACCGAGTTCGATGCGACGACGATGGAGGATTCGTACGACGACGGGGGACCCACGAAAGGGAACAACAGCGTGTCCAGGGTACTATGTGCAACCGATCTGGGTCTGAGGAAGAAGACGCGGCTGGGGATGACCGGGGAGAAGCAGTGGGAGACCAAGATCCTGCTTAAACCCAAGGTTGCGCTTGAGTCTGTCATTGATATTTTGGATGAGTGAGTGACGATGGCCTGACGGGGATTTCGTGTCATGCCCTCGTGCGATTTTGTGCTTTACGGTTCCAAGTGCGTTGTACTGTAGGATAAGGTGACTTCCTTGGGAGCGTTTTTGGGAGTGGCGATGTTGCGGCGTTCAAAATCGTTTTTACATAATCTCTATTCCCCGCCTGGCAGCCCGTGGCTTGGTGGAAGGCGAGACAAAGATGTGATGCATTGATGGTGCACCGAGGGCGGTGCCGCCGAGTGGGTGCCACAAAGCTGACCTGGTCACCGTCGCATGGAACATGGTGGCACAGCTCTCAAGGTTTGTAGCCTGCTGGGTCCGTTCAGAGCGTTCTCTCTCTATTGGCATGTCTTGGCTCCGGGCATACGGAACCACGTGCGGATGTGTGGCTTATTATAGCGAGTCGATGCAGTTGCCCACCACTTTGGCAGTGGCTGTTTTTTTCTCCACATTCAATCACTGGCGCTTCAGTGCCAGTAACCGACACAACCGGATCTCACTTTTATCATGGAAGCCGTCGTACCACAAGAAATCACCGCCGAGCTCACCCAGATACTCGCCAATCTAGTGCGCGGCGATAACAACATCCGCTCAAAGTATGTATGACTGCACTCGCAGCGGCCACCTGCTCTGACGAGACAACTCAGTGCAGAGAAGGCAGTCAACGACCGTCTCGCTCAGACTCCTGACCTTTATCTGCTTGCATTGGCTCAGTTTGCCATCGCAGCAGACACCGAAGTGGCAAGTGGCCGAGACGTGATTGTGATTGCTGTATACCGTGGCGCTTACTACCCTGCTTCGGGTGCAGATGAGGTCCTTCTCCTTGGTGCTCCTTCGGCGTCTCCTCTTTCGTTCTGCACCTCAGCAACAGTCAAAAGAGCCGAGATCGGCCCTTTATGATCAGCTCTCTTCACAAGCGTTGGCCACCCTCGAACGTTTACTCCTCCACTCGCTCTCCCACGAACCCTCCGATTCTGTACGACGGAAATCTGTAGACACCGTGTGCGATCTCGCCAACAATGCAATGAACCGAGGCCAGCCTTGGCACGCCTTACAGGCGCAGGCGTTCAGCATGACACAATCGGCAGCGCCAGGTTTCCGTGAATGCACATTCCGTGTATTCTCCGGCTGCCCGAACCTTGTCATCGATCTACAAACAGACGTTGTGCTCTCTGTCTTTCGGAAAGGGTTGCAGGACGCACAGAGCATCGACGTACGTCCATAGTGCATCTTCCCGCTCTCCCCGTTTGGCCTCGCTGAGCGTATGCAGGTCCGGCTCGCCGCGCTTCGCGCTTGTGTGTCGTACCTGACGGCCTCGGACCCTCATCAGCTTGCGCAGTCGCTGTCGTTGCTCTATCCGATGCTCGATACCCTTCCCGCGCTCCCTAACGTTCACCTCAAGACGTTCTTGAGTTCATTGACGCCACTTTGCTCTTCGCATCCCACGCTGTTCTCCCCGCACCTCCCCGCGCTCTTGTCGTTCTTGCGTGCTTTGATTATGCCTACTGCCGACTCGGGACCCACGCCGACCGTGGCGAAGCCATTTCCTTCTACGGGTACCTCGTTCATCTTCCCCCCTGGCCAGACGGCGCAGCAGAGCGACGAGGGGGATGCCGAGACCGTCGAGGACGAAGAAAAGCAACAGGTCCGAAAGGCAGCGTTAGAATTGATGATCACGTTGAGCGAGGCGAAACCGTCGATGGTGAAACGCGTCGACGGTTGGACGGCGGCGACCATACGTGCCTGTCTGGAAGGCATGGGAGAGTTGCCCGAGGAAGGGCTCGAGGGGTGGTTAGATGCCGACGTGTGTCTTTCTTTTTGTTCCTTTTCGTTGGATAGCAAAAGGGTTTACGCGCGTCCGGAAAGCCGTCCGAGGATGCTCAGGACGAGAGTTATCCGCAGGTCTATGAACAGTCCCTCGATCGGCTCGCATGTGCCCTGGGCGGAAAGGAGGTTCTCCCCCCTGCTTTCCAACATATCCCGTCTATGCTCGCGAGCTATGATTGGCGATTGAGGCACGCGGGCTTGATGGCGATCGCCGCCATAGGAGAAGGCACCAGTAAGGTGTGCCTGCCGCCCTAGTTTTCCCTTACTTTCTTCTATTCATTCCCCCCTGGACTTAGGTAATGCAACTCGAACTCGGCAAAGTTATAGAGTGAGGACTCGATTTTTCTCGTTCTGTGAACGCGTGCCTGAGATGGTGGGATAATGTGCCGACAGTCTTGTGACTCCGATGTTCAAAGACGCTCATCCTCGCGTCCGTTATGCTGCATGCCAGTGCCTGTATGCCTTTACTTTCTCCGGCGGACGAATGCTCAGTTGACCGAACCTCCAGGGGTCAGCTGTGTACAGACCTAGAAGTGAGTCGTCGTTCCGGCTCATCATCGTCGGTCGAATCTCATTGATCGCCGTGTCGATGTTAGGAAGTTATTCAAGATCGTTACCATCAGCAACTCCTTGCTGCATTGATACCTACGCTCGACGCCCCTGAGCCTCGGTAAACGACACCCGGTACTATTGCGAGTGGCGTCCCTGACTCGTCCGTGATAGCGTCCACGCACATGCAGCCGCGGCGCTCGTCAACTTTTGCGAAGGCGTCGAGCGGGAGGTGCTCGTTCCATATCTCGACCCCATCGTCGAACGACTGCTCAGACTACTTGATCCGGGCGCCGAACCGGGCAAACCTGTGAAACGATACGTTCGAGAACAGGCCATCACAACGTTGGCCATGGTCGCCGATGCGAGCGAGTCCACGTTTGCCAAGGCACGTCCGTGGCCAACGACGTTCCCACCCAATTTTGACGGTTGACACAGCATTACGGGACGATCATGCCTCTTTTGCTCAACGTACTACGGAACGCAAACGATCCGAGCCATCACAACTTGCGTGTGAAAGCCATGGAATGCGCTGGGCTGATTGGTAGGTACTCGGGCCCTCCTGGGACCTCTCTTTTATTACCGTTCGCAGCAATGGCCGTCGGACGTGATGTCTTCCGACCAGACGCACGCACCCTCATCGACGCCCTGATCAACATTCAGAGTAAGACCCGATTTCTTGCCAGTGCCCTGGCAGACCTAATTGTCTTTTCTGCGGACAGACTCCCCGGTCGACCCTTCCGACACGCTCTTAGCGACGTACCTGATTGCTACATGGGCCAAGATTTGTCAGGCACTTGGGCCTGAATTTGAACCCTTCCTGCCTGCAGTCATGCCACCATTATTGAACGCAGCGGGCGCCAAGACGGATGTGTCCATTTACGGTCAGCCCCACGTGCGTGTTACCTCACGTGATGCCAACCCACATTGCTTTTTTTTTTCTAACCAGATGAGGAAGAGGAACAGCGTGATCGCGACGGATGGGAGACGATTTCGGTGGACGGTCACGTTGTGGGTATCCGCACGTCGACGATTGACGAAAAATGCCAGGCATTTGATACCCTCGTCATCTACTGCACCATCCTGGGGGGTGGATTTGGGCCCTACCTGACGCAGTCGCTCGAGCTCGCGCTGCGAGCCTTGCAGTTTTACTTTCACGAGGGCGTCCGGGAGGCGGCATGTCGGTGCGTGTGTTTACCGTCGGTTGTTTGCGCGACCGCCGATAACCGACGCGTGTGTCTTGCCCTCCCTGTGCGCAGGCTTATCCCCTTGTTGGCGTCATGCGGCACATCTGCCAACACGCTCACGCAGCCCATGATCGCGGCCTGCCTGTCCAAGTTGGTGTACTGCATCCAGATCGAGACGGATCCGTCCTTTGTCGCGTCGCTCTACCGGGCCGTCGCAGACACGTTGCGGGTCGTCGGCCTCCACGCGCTCTCGCCCGAGTTGGCGGGCGGACTGATGGACGGCACGCGCGTGCAGTTGCAAAACATGGCGGAGAGGCGGCGGGGGCGGAGTTCCGGGCCGGGCGCGGGTTCGGGCAACACGGGCGCGGGACCGATCCTCTCCAACGGCGGTGGGGCGCACGTCCCTCACGACCACGGCCACCGAGGCGATGGTGGGAGTAGCGGTGGCAGTAGCAGTGGCAACGGCAACGGCAACCAAGGCCAAGGCCAAGGCGCGAGCGAGGGCGAGGACGAGGACGAGGAACGGGCGCTGTTGGAAGAGATGGAAGACTTTGCGCTCGAGGACATGGAGAAGACGTTGCGGATGCTCGACGGGAACCATCCGTTGTTGATCGCGGTCGCGAGCGTGCGCGAGCTCGGGCGCCATCACGGGACGTGGGACGGGGCCGACGACGCGGACGTGGACCACACCACCTCCCCGGCGGTGTTTGGGGTAGGACTGGGCGGCGTCGAGGGGTGATTCAAGCCGACGTCACTTGTCGGATTGGGGTAACTGGAGAAGACGACCCCCCTCCCCCCCCTTCTTTCCCAAACGCGCGACTGTTTTGTAACCGACCAAAGAGAGAGAGAGAGAGAAGGAGAGAGAGGTGGCTGTCTTAAGCGTCGCATAAGAGCCACCCATCGAACCGCTGTCTGTTCTTTCGACCTCTTTCGGATCGTCGTCTCGTCACTTGTACCGTAGCCGGTCTCACCAACGTAATCTCGTCTTTTTTTTTTTTTTGATTCAGAAGAATGAGGTGACACACCGATCATGCACAAGCGGCAGACAAAAACACAAAAGAAGACTTCTCTCCCCTTGGTTTTTCTCTCTCGCGTCAACATAGAGTGAGGGGGGTTCCCCCTTTTTTTTTTCCAATGGGTGAACCTGGTTCCTGTATTGTATAACGTGTCTGTCTCGTTACGTGGACGCAAATGACGAACGAACGCGACGCAACGTCATCTCGCACATCGACCGCGCATGGAAGATAAGAATAAAATAAAAAAGAGAAAAAAAAAACAAGGTCCGTGAGAAAAGAAAAGGAAAGGAAATGGGTGAAAGAGCGGGAAGAGGAGAGAGAGGGACGCATCACGACGGGGTCGCTTGACAACTTCCAGAACAAGAGAACATAATGGAGGGGGGGAATGGGGAAAGAAAACGAAAACGTCCGCAGAAACGAGATGACGTGCGGTGACGTGTCAGCCGATGCGGTAAAGCACGCGGGTTGTATGCCTGCGATGAACAGTAGGGCAATAGGTTGATGATATGATATGTATGAAGACATGCTAGGAAGATGACAAGAGTATCCACAGAGATAATGCAAGCTGTGCGCAAGAAAACAGTCGTGTCAATGCGACAGGCTGTGAACGTGCGCAACAACACGACGCTCACCAATAGATAGCGAAGACGATTGGTAGCACAACGGAGATGGAGCACAAGGAAAAGGAAAAAAAAAAGAACAGAAAAGGAGGTAATGCTACAGAATGCCCGAGTCTTTGAGTGCATTCTGTAAGATCGTTTCCTTCACCGCTGCGAATACTAAACGAATGTTTGTCGTGTCCGTTGCTTGCGTTAGACTATCATCGATATGAGTGTAGGACAACAGTACATAATTCGGGAACATACTGAGGATAGACAGAGAGGCGTGCACGATTGGTTTGCATAAATCTCCAAAGAATATATTTAGCCGCTTTGTTGATATCCGCACCGCCAGAGTATTCTGGGAAATATCTCTCCAGTGGAACCTGGCGGAGTATGAAAACCCGGAGGACACGACGAGTCCAACGGACGGACCTTGGGGAGCTTGGTCTTGAAGACGTCAATCTTGTTGAGGAACAGGATTATGGACGTTCTCAGAAACCACCTCGAATTGATGACGGATTCAAAGAGGACGAGGGACTCGTCCATTCGATTCTACGTGACGTGGATGAGGGGGATGGACGATCAAACGCATGGGGGGAGACACGTGCCTGGTTCTTTTCCTCCAATAGTACTTGATCGTATTCACTGAGCGCAGTGCAGAAAATGATGCTCGTCACGCTTTCAAAGCAATGAATCCATTTCTTGCGTTCCGAGCGTTGACCACCGACATCAAACATATGTATCCTGGGTGGTGCTGGGGTAAGAGGCGAGAGATGAAAGGCGGTTGGACGAACTGAAGTTGACCCATCGGGAATCTGGTCTCGGTGATACCTGTTGATTTTAGGCGGGCTCGTAGGACGTCGTCAGCCGTTGGCTTGTAGGTGGGTGAGCCTATTCGTTGAACGTTGGTGAAGAAGCTGGGCAAAGGGAGGGGGTGAGAGGGCATGGGTGGGTAGAGTGAGTCATACTGACTAGACAGCGCTGTCCATGAGGTAAAATTCGCTGCTGTGGTCCATCAGCTTTGGAATTATGGGGTCTTGCCACAATTGGTGTATGGCCTCGGCGATTTCAGGAGAAAGGATGTTTGTGGATGAGGGGTCGACCCGGTAGTCGAATATACGTTCCGCGTTGAGCTGGAGAGGGGAGTGAAGACGGAGGAGGGGAAGGGGGATAATGGTACGCACACGATTATGTGGGGTGATGCAGTCGAGGTTGATCTTGCGCATTGCGAGGACGATGGCCTGCGCGCTATCGATGGTGTTTCGATAAATGGTAGGTCGGTAGGTCATGAGTTCCTCGTCGGTGAAGCCACCTTGATGGATTATCTTCATCTGTTTGAC
>JBBPMG010000405.1:0-22535 GCA_038090195.1 Boletellus deceptivus
CTGGTGTCTCCAGCCGTACCACAGATCGGGGAAGCCGTGCAAACAGAGCAAAGTCGTCGTGCGGTCATCGCTGCGACTCGGTTTCTGGTCTACATAGTGGTACGTTCTGCCAGTTGCGAGGTACGCGCGAGCGTGGACAAAAGTCGGGGTCGAGTCTTGCATGCGAGGCAGTGCCACGCCGGTGCCGCAGCTCAGCGAACATCGGTAAAACCCGCAGACCCTCCTTGTCACAGTCCTCACGCTACCGCCGTCCGTGCTGTAGCTGCGACCTTGTCTAAACACCTCTCCTTTCCCGCTATCCCTTATCTGCACCCGATATCACCGTTTCCACAGTTGCCCCCACTTTTCACGATTTTTTTGCGCTTTTTTTACCGCTTGATCTGGCCCTCAGATTCGAGCTGAGACCACTCATATCTCAAGGTGAGACCTTGTGCTTGTCTTACGTCCTCCGTCCCCGTGTCATTCATATTCGCTTCCAGTCTACAGGTCTCATCATGCCCGCCCTCGCTTCTCAATCCACCTCTCGTGCGGAATCACCGACGGCATCACACCCTGTGCCACCCCCTCGGAAGACACGTACCGTCAAGCGTAGGGGCAGGGGTAAGAACGGCTTCGGCAGCGACGAAGAGTTCGAGCGTGAGGTTGGGACAGATTCCGAGTACGATGACGACGACCACTCTTCCGTTGACTCGTCCAGCGATTCCGACACCGAACCCGTCTCCGAGGACATCCCGTCAACCTCACCCTCCCGCATACTCACCCCAAATACCACCCAGAGCTCTGCGGACGTCCCTTCTCTCAACGAGTCTACGTCCAAACCATCCAACGATAGTGGCGCCCGTCGTGCCCCCTTCTTTGGCGACGCTGGGAACTGGTCCGAGATGGTTGCTGAAGAGAATGCTCACGGCCCCGCAGAACTTCCCGTCGTCGAATTCGCAGACTTTACTGCTTCATCGATGGATCAGTGGTCTAAGCCTGCTCAACGACAGCCCGCAAAACCGTCGAAGCGCCCACCCGTCAAACGAGCCGCATCGGCGCCTACGGTTGACCGTTCTGCTGTGCATTCCTCGCCTGTGTCTGAGCAACCAGACGATCTTGAGCCCGAGTCCACGTCTGACCATCCAGCCGCCTCCACATCGAGACATTCGTCTCGAGGCGGCTTCAGACGTCCTTCCGGTCAATCCGCTCGTCAAGCTTACCAACAGCGGCTGGAGAGCGATCCGTCGTATGTTCCCACCGTTGGTGAATTCTGGGGCCATGACGATCGCTTACTGGACAAGAATCTGAGGAGTCTGAGTGGATGGTGGAGAGGCAGATGGCAGGGTCGTGGACGGGGTCGGTTTGACGGTGCGTTCATTCGTGGAAGAGGCAGAGGCGCAGGCGGTTCTGGCCCAGACCCAGCTCTAAGCGGTACTCAATCCGAAGATGGCCTGGCCTCACAAGTGACTCTGCCTGCTGAACTGCCCCGGGTTGATCAGCCCTGGACGCACGATGGCTTTGAAGAGATGAAGAAGCGAGATGAGAAGAGGCGTGAGGCGGCGCAGCAACAGCCGTCGGCAAGACCTACTCGAGGCTTTTCCCCTTTACGTGGCAGAGGCGGGTTTGTTGCCGGTCGTGGGCGGGGGGGTGCATCTCGTGGTGGCGGTATCGCTTCCCGGTCCTCGAGGCCCACAGCAACTGCTGCTGCCGCCTCTCTACCTGGAAAGATTTGGTATGCTATGAAACCCGAGTATCCCTGGACAAAGCACCTCGAGACCTCACTCTTCCACGACAGTGGGCCTAAACCACGTTCTGGCAGCAACCCAAGCTACCGGGTCAAGCTACCAAATGTGGAGGAGCACATTGTTCGTGGACCTGTGCAGGCCGTGGAGCGGCCGAAGACACCTGCTTCAGAGCAACACAAGTCAGAGGATGACGAGAAGAATGTTGTTGTGCGCCTGCCAAAGTGGGCTGCCAAGGACGAGGTGGCGGATCAGAACTCCGTGCCGCTGGCTACTGCTGAGGGACCTCATCTGGAGGATGTCTTCACTGTGAGGCCCGAGCTCGTTCCACCTCGTGCGCCCAACGTTGACATCAAACTCCCGTCCGCATCTGGAGCTCCCGAAACCTCTGACGTGGCATCCACCGCCGGTCCTTCGACACTGCCTGCAGAGCCGTCGGCTGTCCTGCCTAGCCCTGCCTCGTTACCGGTGCAAGTCCAACCTACCCAACCCCCTTCGGGTCCTGTTGACGGCGTACTCCACGGGCATCAGGATACTGTTGCCCCCACACTCCTGAAGGCAGATACTCCCCATGCGCCCGAGCCACAGGAGGTTCCTGGAGGCCGGCGTGCCCTTCCGCCTGCTCCTCCCCCACTCCAGACCGTCTTCACCCCTCCTCAACCGTCACCCCCTTACGGTTCTCCGTACGGTTATGGGTCGCCTCTACCTCCTGGCATTGCGATCAGTCAACATGGAATGGCGTATGAAATGGCGACTGGGCGCCCCGTGTACCTCCCTACTCCTATCTATACCCCACGCCCCCTCGCCCACGGTATGACGCCGCCAGGGGTGACATACATGCCTGGGCATATGCATCAACACTCGACTGGCTCGCCAGACTTCCTTTCGGCCCCACATACGCCACCTCTCAACGGATTCGTTGATCCAGCGACTGGCAGCCCAATATTTGCGTTCCCTCGACAAAGCTCTCGGGTCGAGATCCGGGCTCCCTCTGCACAGCTTGAGCCCAAGTCGCAGCGGCGACCGTCTAACCTGAGGACGAGCGCCGCTGCATTTGAACCTTTGCGGCCAACCAGCCCCGTCAACGATGTGCAATCCTACCCGCCGCAGGACACAACGGGGGGGCATGGTGATACTGGTGCCACTTTGGAGCAGCAGATTGATCCCGGCGTGTACAACTACGCGGCGTACCCGCATGCATACTACTACCCGGAGCAGTATGGGTACTCTCAATACTACGACGTGTCTCGGATGCCACGGTATGAGGTGTACCAAGCTGACCCTCTCTCGTCCCAGGCTGTATATTACTGAGCGGACTTTTGTCTTTTTTTTTTTGTGGCAAGTTGTTTGTCGGCTGGCTGGCTGTTTCCTTGTTTCCCTTTTCTTTTTGGTTTACATGCACGGCTACCCACTGCTTCCCGACTTGTGCTTCCTACGACCTGCTGAAGTGACGTTTTGTTCCGTACAGACTTGCATCTGCGATCCCATCCATGCATACATATTCCTCGTAGTCACCCCATGCATTTGTTCTCTGTGCGCCCTTCTTGTCTCACTACTGGTCTGCTTCTGTCCTGTCTGTTGCGTAGATGTGACACTCTGTTTTGCGAATAAAGCTAATGCTAGCACAGCCATGACCAACTGTATTACATAACAATGAGTCAAAGCCTATTTGCTTTGTCAGCATGACTACATTCGTCGGCGTGGACCACAGCCGAAAGGCAAGATTTTCCTTGTTCCCAACCGCCACCACGCCGTGGTCGGACGCACACTCTTTACAATTCGATTCGAACAGACATGGCGTTTTCGCAACCGTTCCCTCTCGCCGCGAATGCGCGGAAAGTCCAGCAACCGACGTACGGTCCAGATTTGGCCGTGCGTCTCATCTGTCCAGAGTGCAGAGACCCCAATCCCAACATCGTCGAAGAGTTTGGAAGCGGGGATCTCGTGTGTGGAAGTTGTGGTCTCGTGCTGGGAGACCGAATTGTGGACACCAGGAGCGAGTGGAGGGTAAGTTCCTTTCCAACTCGTTTCCTTCATTTTTATTTCTTTGTCCTGCTCGACGCTGCATACGATTTTGTTCTGTAGACGTTTGCCAACGATGAGGGCGATGATCCTTCTCGTGTTGGCGCTGCGTCGGACCCTCTGTTGGAGGGCATGGAACAGCTCGACACCGTCATCAGTTTTCGGGATGGCGGGTCGGGGATTGCACGCGAATTACAGCGCGCAGCCTCACGCTCGCAAAGCTCTCGGTCGGAACGCAACCTGCTCACCGCGTTCCGCGACATTGGAAGCTGGTGCGATCAGTTTTCGCTTCCGAAAACGATTAGCGACATTGCGAAGCAGTTGTACAAGCGATCGGACGAAGAAAAGCTGCTTCGTGGGAAGCCGCTCGAGGCTGTCATTGCTGCGTGCATCTTCATTGCGTGTCGACAGGCGCACGTTCCGCGGACGTTTCGAGAGATTTGCAATCTCACGCACGTGTCGAAGAAGACGCTTGGGCAGTGTTACAAGGCGCTGGAGCAAGCGTTCAATCTCTCTCCTGGCGCGACCGCGCAGAGCAATAATGCCAATAATCCGTCGACGGGACCGGAGACGCTGCTCGTCCGGTACTGTAATCACCTTGATTTGCCGGTCAGCGTGCAGTCGATTTGCTCGGACATCATCGTTGCTGCACGTCAGCACGGCATCGCGGACGGGAGGAGTCCGGTGTCGATTGCGGGCGGTGCAATCTACTTTACGTGTTTGTTGCTAGGCAAGCCGAAGCCTGCGCGCGACATCAGTGCGGTAGCGGGGGTGAGTGAGGGGACGATCAAGCTGGTGTACAGGCTGTACTATCTTGAGCGGGACAAGTTGGTCAAGGAAGAGTGGATCAAGGACGGCAAGGCCAACATGGACAACCTTCCTGCAGAGAAGTAGCGCTGTTTGGGCCTGGCCTTTTTTTTTTGTGTGTATTGTACACTTTATGTAGTCTAGACCCTGGTATGCACGCCATATAGTACGCCATGGACTGCTTTGGAGTAATCTGTCATCGCCGCTTGCCCCCTCGTTTGCCCTTGGGCTTTGGGGCCGTCTCTCGGCCCAATGCAACGCTTCCTTTGCCCTTGCTGACCGCTCTGATCGCTTTGCGAACGTTGAGTACTTCATCGCCGCCTTTTCGGGCGCGCTTGGCCTCGCTGTCCAGTTTTGATATGAGGGCAAGAGAGGTCTGTTTTTCTTGCTCTGCAGATGCTTCGGTAGGATCGAACTGGATGAAAAGGAGCCTGAGCACATGCCAAGCCCATTGCGAAAAGAAAGCTACCTTGCGCTTGACCCCCCGCATCTTCTTGTCCCCTTCGAGCTGCTTGTCGAACCTGCCCATGCTGGCCGTGCTGATCCGCGTGGATGCGAGGGTGCGGTCAATGACGACTTTCCGCTGGTCACGGTCCGGTCGTGCGGGGGCTTCTTGTTGTTGCGCGCGCGCGAGGTTGTGTAGGCGTTGACGTTCGTTTTTAGCGACGCGCGCTTTACGGGCATGCCTGGCCTCTCGCACGGGATCCGCGTCCACCGCTAATCAACAAAGATGAGGAGCGTCGCAATGACTGCAACGACGACGACGATGACGACAGCAAGACCGAAACGCACCAGCGTCTGCCTTGACCTCGTGGATCCACTGCGTCTCTGCCTGCTTGTTCTTGGCCCCCTTGCCCCACCGGGGGACCCACTCTTGACGTGCGTCGTCCCAGACGGTGTTGGTGCGTCGGGGTGTCTTCTGGATGCCTTTGGCGGCAGCGAAGCGTTCCCATTTCGTGAGCGGTTTCGGCTTCGGGAGTGGTTTCGCGCGCGGGAGAGGGGTTTTGGGTGCGGGGAGGTCGACGACGGGGCCGTCGGGCGACGGACGGGTGGGGAGGGCGTAGAGAGCGGCGAGGAGGCTCTGGACGCCGTCTCGCGCGGTCGCGCGGAGGCATTGCTCGAGATCGGCGCTAGGTTCGGGATTGCGTTGGCCGGGGCGGAGACGCGGGCGTGAGGAGGGGGCACGTACCCGTCGCTCTCGGGGTCGATCCCGTGTGCGTCGGTGACGGTGAGGAGGGCGGGGTCGACGTCGAGGGTGTCCTTGTCGACGGTGGTGGCATCGCTTTGGGAAGCAGTGAGACGGGCTTGGGGGGCTGTTTTCGAGGGCTTACATGTTGGCTGCGTGGGACGCGAGCAGATGGGACACGTCCATCGCGAGGGCGCGGGCGAGGGTAGCGTGTTCCAAAAGAGGAAAATGAGTGGGCAGTGGGACGATGAAAACTTGACTGGTACTACTTGTACAAAAGAGGTACGCTATGCAAGTGCAGCCCTATCGCCCGGGGTGATCATGCCACCTTGCCATGGCTGGTCACCACGAGCAGACGATGGGAATGGGGACAACTCAGACACGGTAAGAAGCTTTGGCGTGCGCGGATACAGTTGGCTGAGAGACAGACAGGCATAGCATTCGCAGCGGTGATCGAAAATGATATACGAGCTAGAGGTTTACGTGCTTTACAGAACTTGGACAATGGACCGCGACTACAACCATTAGCAAGAAGTACTACGTGAACGCTGGGTGAGGTCGCGGCCTCTTGCTAACCAGCTGCACGACACTGGCAGGCTGAGGGTGGACTCGACAGTGCATGAATGCTAGCGAAATAGCCGAAATGCCTCACCGCCATGGTGGCGATGTCTTGGAGGGCACCGAGCAGCTACTTATTTGCACCCCCTCAATTGAGCTCCCGTAGGACATCCTAGCAACGCATACTACCTCTTTCTACTGTTCAACTTGGACGCGGTTGTTTCCCGCAAACCTCATCCTTCCGGTATACGTTTCCCATCCAGTTCATGGTTTCCGATCTGCAGCTCGCTGTGACAGCAGTTCAGCTAGAAGACTACACGGCCCGTATGCCCATTAATTATGACGCCGTCTCAGCCTTACAGCTCCTTTACCAGTCATCACCCTCACTGCTATCGGGTATGATTACAGTAAGTAGTCGTACCACATCCGCTTCACCAGTCTGTCGGACAAACCTCGGCGTCATTAGTCCTCACGTTCTCAAAAGAGGTGCGTGTCACGGTGTAACGTGGTCCGATGGACAATTCGCCGACCGAGATTCCCGCAGGTGGAATACGTTTGGGTAAAGAGGCCCCATCTCCCAGCACGACATGTAGGTTGACACGGTCGCAGACCAAGCCATGGACTCGGGTGTCCACGTTGTTCGTTCTCGTCAGTCTCACAGGTTCCGATCACCTCCATGGTCCTTCATTCGCTGAATTGTGCTTGTTACCAGGTTCGTTATGTCGGGCTATGTTTCATCATGTACGTCCATGTCTGCGGTGCACATTAGATTGATCCTGACTGATTGGTTCACTAGAATCGAATGCACCTGTGCGTCCAGTCCCTGTCATTCCAGCCTTGCTGAGCTGATCAGCCACAGTGGGGAGTTCTTTCCTGCCTGGACCTGTAAAGGCAAGCTGATATCCCAATGATGATCACAAAAGGTACTCAATTCTTCGTAGGCGTATGTATCCGTGTCACATCAATGTTATGGATCGATGACAGCTCTTTGCAATCACACATGATAATAGGTGTAAGTACCTTCATTGATTTCTCGAATATGCCTGCACTCGAAAATACTCAAGGTAATGCACTCTTTCTTCTCCAAACATGGGCTAGCTTCATTTTCTTTGGTGCCTCGGATTGTGAGATTTCATGTTCACCTTTGGATTGATGGTTTACGTTGTTGATTGTAGTAGTGATGATCCTCCGTGTATGGGCATTATACTGCCGTTCGCAGAGGATCCTGGCAGCCCTCTTCCTATTATATGCCGTGGAAATGGTCCCGTATTTGATTTATTGTGCTGCGGCCAGCACTGAGAAAGTTATTCTCTTTGGTAAGTGAGGCATGCCCTTTTCGTCGTGCGCACTACATGGCTCGGTACCGATCTCTGATTTCATGGCAGGCATTGCTCGATTGCCTGGTCTTTCGTTTTGCCCGGTGCTAGACGTTCCCATCGTTTGGGCGCACTTGATAGGCAGTGTCCAGATCGTGTTCAATGTATCCATATGTGTGCTCGTCAGTGTTCAATTCGTCCGACAGTCGGTTGAAATGTACCGAGCGACGAAGCAGTACCGGCTCAGTCATTATTTCGACACTGTCGTCAGGGAGGGCGTCATTTATTTCCTTACGTACGTCCAGGTCCCACTACGTTGCCTTATTCCCTTCCGCCCCTTTCGTCTCTCTCTCGTTTCTCCCCATCTGACAGGCAATCTCCGTGGGCAGCGTCCTGATATACTCGGTCATCACCTTGTTGGTAGACTCGAACGACATTCCAGCATATGACCCGTGGCTAGTCCTACTTTCCGTGGTGCAAATCGTGCCGATGCTCACCCTCACATCGCGGTTCATCTTGAATCTGCGGGAGCTCTATGCGTGCGATCGAAAACGGCAACTCTCCAGCGAGCTTGACGAGGCTTTCGGTTTGACGTCGCGATTTGGTCATGACACTGTTGTGGGCACCACGGTCACACACTCCGACACGCAGGTGAACGAGGAGTCGCAGATGTCGGAGCGGGATGAAGAGATATGGATGAGAGAGAGAGGGGTTTGCAGCATCGGCGAGGCGTCTGACGGAGCCGTGCAGGTGATCGTCTGATCTTTGGCATCTGAATTACAGGAACGGGCGTTCGCGCACAGCCGCGTCATCAAAGCGCGTCTGCAACGAGGTCCATTGCTACCTACGACCGGCATCGTTCCCTTTTTTTTCTGCCTCTTTCATCCCTTTTCATGCTTCACGAACGTTATGCCACTGTAGACGTTTTATGCTCGTCCACTCCTTTCTTATTTATGTAGTCGCACCCAGAGTTTCTTTGATGCATATAGTATTTAAAGCCGAACAATCGGATTCGCGAACAAGGCTCTCCCGTTCTGGTCATCAGACCAGGCTGCCGCGCGAGGCTGGCCTGGTTGCCGGGTCGCCCTTATCTGTCGTTCCTTTTCTGGAACGATCCGAGTCGGAGAATCAAACCGAGTCTCGCTCGCCTTGCTCCCGCATATCTTGTTTCCTTGCCCGTCTCAGCATATACTCGTGGTCGACAGGAACCATGAGCCAACAGCCATTGCGTTTTCGTGTACCAGATATCCAATTTCGGGTCCTCATCGTTGGTCGTGCAAACGCAGGAAAGACGTCCATCCTACAGCGGGTCTGCGAAACGACAGAGAGTCCGAAGATCTACAGAGTACATGGTAGACGCCGTGAAGAGGTTGGTGCAGATGATCTCGCTCTGAGCATGTTTGCCTCATCGGTGCACTAGATTCACCTCGATCCTACTATTGAGGTCAGTTAATCGCCCGCGATTGTAATGTCAATGATGTCGATTTATCGCCAGCGCGGAAATCACGATATCAAGGACGAGCTCGTGTTCGCTAATCACGATGGCTATGTTTTCCATGATTCGTGCGGGTTCGAGTCTGGCCACAAGGGCGAGTTGCAACTTGTGCAGGACTTCGTGCGCAAAAAGGCTACTGCCCGCCGATTGGAAGATAGATTGCATGCAATCTGGTTCGTTGTGCGGCTCTTCAGGACGTACTTGCTCAATGCCCTTTACAGGTACTGCATTCCAATGGACAATGATAGGCCGTCACTCGACATGAAATTCTTCGATCTCATTTGTCCGGATAAGAATGGTATGTGGTGTTGCAGGCCACATGGGCTGAGCTCAATATGTTGTAATGTGAAGTTCCTGTGATTGCGGTGTTCACCAAGTATGACCAGTTCAGGCGTGATGTCAAGATCAAGCTGGGTTCCAGTGTGAAGGATGTGAATAAAGAGGTGGAAAGGATCTTTCAGGAGCAATACTTGAATGTGATCATGGGTGCTTCACCCAGATATGTCAGGCTAGAAAGTAAGGTTTACCATCATCTCTCACTAGAACAGGTTTGCCTCATCACATGTCATAGAAATGCACAAGGTTGGTGAACCATGTAGTGCACTGATCACAGAGACAGCAAATGCTTTAAGTCCTGAGGTGGTGACACTGATGCTACTTGCTGTACAACAAGGAAACCTTGAGATGAGTGTGAAGATGGCAGTGGAGAGGTAAGCAAGTCTAAAATGTTGAGCAAAATTTAATGGACTACAGAATACATGGTTACTACTATGATGGAGCATCTATGGTTGAAGCATGCACAAGATGCTTTCCACATTTATGGGTATGTGGATGCTGGGGATAATAATAGCAGGTGGCTAACAGAGTATGTTAGTGGAAGGTGTGTTTATCATACAATCATCATACAAGTGGAAACTGAATTCAAAACAACAATGCATGTTGCACATATCTGTAAACTCAGCATGTAAGCATGATTATATTTGTTGCTTGTATCTACTTACAATTCTGTAATGTAGAATGTGAGTGGAACTATATCATACTGTATCAACCTCAGTGCTTAGATATTTCAATCTTTTTCTAGCAGGCTGTGAGCTCTTTCAAGATTTATAAGTAATCTATTGAATTTTATTCTTGTATTGTAGATGGTGAGTCATACATCAATAAAAATGACATCATTTTAGGACATCATTGCAGGAAGTAAGTCATGTGAATTAATGCCTAGACATTGCTGAGGATGTTTTTATTTAAATTTATGTCTTCCTGCTCTCTAGATTGTAAGCAGTATTTTTATATCCACCATACTAGTTTACTTCTTAGTGATTAATGGCTTGCAGCTTGTGGGTAACATGATATCATATGTGTGTCCATTGGATTAATCATGGCATTCTAGTCTGTGAGTCTCATTAGGAAACTGATAGGATTCTATGGTTCAAGATGGAATGCTATATCATAGGAAGTGAGGAAATTTAAATGATGCATATAGCATATCACTGATAAAATCTCAACTACTTCCATTTATCAGAGAGTAGGTGTTGTCTTTGGTAACTTTAAACTGATGACCAAGATATCACCTGCTGGTGGTTATGTCTAGGAAGTAAGACTTTGTCAATGGAGTGTGTTAGGAACAACTAATTTTTTCTTTCTTTGTTATGAAGCTGGTAAGAAGGTTTATATGGGTTTTTATTTATCAATATGACTTTGTCAAAATTCTACAGTCTGTGAGTGATATCTTGTGGTTATTGCAAGTTGATGACTCATGGATTGTCTGCTATGTTTGTTCTTTAGCTTGTGAGTGATGCCTTGAAGTTGTTGCAAACTCATGGTTCATGGACTGTTTGTCATGTCTGTCCTATAGCGAGTGAGTGATGTCCTGGAGTTGTTGCAAGTCCATGACTTATGAATTGTCTGTCATGCCTATCCTTTAGCTTGTGAGTAATGTCCTGGAGCTGTTACAAGCTCATGACTTATGAATTGTCTGCCATGTCTGTCCTTTAGTATGTGAGTGATGCCATGCAGTTGTAACAAGTCCATGACTCATGGATTGTCTGCTGTGTGTGTCTGTTAGCTTGTAAGTGATTTTTTGGATTTGTTACATCTTTATGACTCCTGGACTGCCTACCATGTCTATCATTTAGAATGTGAGTGATGTCCTGGAGTTGTTGCAAGTTCACATTTCATGAATTGTTTTCCATGTCTGTCATTTAGGATGTGAGTGATGTCATGGAGTTGTTGCAAGTTCATGACTCATAGAATGTCTGTCCTGTCTATCCTTTAGCAAGTAAGTGATGCCCTGGAGTTATTGCTGGTTTGTGACTTATGGACTGTCTGCTATGTCTATCCTTTAGCGAGTAAGTGATGTCATAAAGTTATTGCAAGCTCATGACTCATGAATTGTCTTTTATGCCTGTCCTCTAGGAAGTGAGTGATATCCTAGAGTTGTTGCAAGTTTATGACTCATGGACTGTCTGTCATGTCTGTCCTTTAGCGAGTGAGTGATGTCCTGGAGTTGTTGCAAGCTCATGACTCATGGACTTTCTGCCACATCTGTCCTTTAGCAAGTGAGTAATGTCCTGAAGTCATTGCAAGTCCATGACTTGTGAATTGTCTACCATGTCTGTCTGTTAGTATGTAAGTGATGTACTAGAATTGTTGCAAATTCATGACTCATAGATTATTTGCCCATGTCTGTCATTTAGCTTGTGAGTGATGCCATGCAGTTGTTACAAGTTCATGACTCATGGATAATCTGCCATGAGGAAGTGAGTGATGTCCCAGAGTTGTTGCAAGTTCATAGCTCACAAATTGTTTGCCATGTCTGTTCTTTTAGCAAGTGAGTGATGTTCTAGAGTTGTTACAAGTCTATGGCTCATAGGATATCTATCATGTCTATTGTTTAGAAAGTGAGTGATGTCTGCAAGTTTGTGGTTTATAGATTGTCTACCATATCTATCCTTCAGCTTGTGAGTGATGTCCTGAAGTTATTGCAAGCTCATGACTTGTGGATTGTCTGCAATGTCTGTCCTCTAGGAAGTGAGTGAAATCCTAGAGTTGCTACAAGTCCATGATTCATGAACTGCCTGTCATGTCTGCCCTTTAGCAAGTAAGCAATGTCCTGGAGTTGCTGCAAGCTTATGACTCATGGATTGTCTGCCATGTCTGTCCCTTAGGATGTGAGTGGTGTCATGGAGTTGTCACAAATTTATGACTCATGGATTGTCTATCATGTCTATGCTTTAGGAAGTGAGTGATGTTTTGGAGTTGTTGCAAGTTCATGGCTCATGAATTGTCTGTCATGTTTTTCCTTTAGCTTGTGAGTGATGTCCTAGAGTTATTACAAGTCCATGACTCATGGCTTGTTTCCAATGACTGTTGCTTAGCAAGTAAGTGATGTCCCAGTGGATGTATTATACATTCATGACTCATGAATTGCTTGCCCATGCCTGTCCTTTAGCAAGTGGGTGATATTATGGAGTTGTCACAAGTTCATGACTTATTGCATGGAATGCCTGTGATGTCTGTCCTTTAGCAAGTGAGTGATGTCCTGAAGGTGTATAAGTTCATGACTCATGAAATGTCTGTAATGTTTGTCCTTTAGCTTGTGAGTGTGTCATGGAGTTGTTGCAAGTTCATAGCTCATGAATTGTCTGCTATGTCTGTCCTTTAGCAAGTGAGTGATTTCCTAGAGCTGTTGCTAGTTTGTGACTCATGAATTGTCCACTATGTCTGTCCTTTAGCGAGTGAGTGATTTCCTAGAGTTGTTGCAAGCTCATGACTTATGGATTGTCTGCCATGCCTGTCCTTTAGTATGTGAGTGATGTCATGGAGTTGTTGCAAACTCATGGCTCATACATTTTTTACTATCTCTGTCCTTTAGGAAGTGAGTGATTTCATAGAGTTGTTGCAAGTTCATGGCTCATGGACTGTTTGCCATGTCTGTCCTTTAGCAAGTGAGTGGTGTCATTAAGTTGTTGCAAGCTCATGACTTCTGGATTGCCTGCCATGTCTGTCCTCTAGGAAGTGAGTGACATCCTGGAGTTGTTGCAGGTCCATGATTCATGGACTGTCTGTCATGTTTGTCCTTTAGGGAGTGAGTGATGTCTAGGAGTTGCTGCCAGTTTATGACTCATAGGATATCTGTCATGTCTGTCCTTTAGCTTGTGAGTAATTTCCTGTAGTTGTTGCAAGTTTATCACTCATGGATTGTCTACTATGCCTGTCTTTCAGCGAGTGAGTGTTATCTTGGAGTTGTTGCAAGTTCTAAATTATATCACATGGCTTTGGTGTTTTTTTTTTGTCAGATTGTCAGCAATCCTTCATTGAATTGTATCATAAGTCATTTCTAACACTTATCCCATAGAGTTATATTGGTTCTTGCTTGAAGTCATTTTTGGATGAAGTATTTTTCTCCTTTGTAACTGTTATTCCATTCATTTAGTTTTCAATTCTCACTTGCAGAAAATTGCAAACAATGGCATTGCAGCACAATATTTTTTCATTGGTATGAACTATTAATATCAATAATTATGATGTTAACCAGTTTATATATATAGCTTCAGTCTTGCTTTTAGAATGTGCTGCAACTCTCTACCTTTCTACTGATCTCCAACTGGATGCTGTTTTGAATGGAGCATGCTCTAGGATGAACTTCAGCAGCTTGTATGCTGCTTTCATGGAAGCTTTTCCTCTCCCCCCCACATCCTATACAAGAGAGGACTACTTTGAGTTTCTTCTGAAACACAAGCTAGGTATGTATTCTATTCTATTTCTTTTTTAAATCTTGTTCTCAATCTGTTCCTAGCTATATCTGTGTAGCAAGCAGCATGAGGCTCATCTTTTTCTCAATGTAATGTCAATATACTGTACATGCACATGTATGCTTTCTGTGAGGCAGGGAGAACAAACTTGGATACAGTGTTTCCCTTCAGTAACAATATGTCCAGAACCAGAATGGCAGGAGCTGAAGATGAAGCAGAGATATGTCTGTTTCTGTGGAAGGCATCCAAAAAAGCACTTCTCCACATAGAACATTCAGTCTCAATCACCTGGGCTGTGCAAGGTGGGAGGCACTTACTTTCCAGATGTGGTCAGAGGGATAGCACTGACCTGTCAAATTGATTGACGATTGTTGCAAATGCCAAAGCCTGGCTTGGACGTTTGACAAGCTGCTCAGGGCTCCCGTCTAACTCTCCTAGCGACTGTGGCAGCGTTCCTTGTCTTGGATCACAGGACTGCTCTTGAGGTTGGCGCTAAGTCTGTGATCGCGAGGCTGGAGGGGAAGACGCGGGCGAGAGCAGGGGGAGTACGTACCCGTCATTCTCGGGATCGATCCCGCGTGCGTCGTTGGCGGTGAGGAGTGCGTGGTCGATATCGAGGCTTTTGGGGGGAGGGGAGAATGAGATGGGCTTGGGGGATTGTCTTTAAGGGCTCACACGTTGGCTGCGTGGGAGGCAGGCAGGTGGGACACGCCCACCGCGAACGTACGGACGAGGGCAGAATGTACAGAAGAACAATCACCCACTGGTGGTCACGCAGAACAGAACCTTCTTCGACCGTGGTTGGTCCCATTCACCCTTCGATCAAAAGCACCTTCTCGCACCGCACCAACAAAGCTCCATGCTGTAGGGCGCAGGGTGTTTGCTGCTAAAAGCAGTACCAGTTCAGTCATTATTTCGACACTGTCGTCAGGGAAGGCATCACTTATTTTCTTATGTACGTCGGAGTCCCGGTTCTGGCTCTCCAGGCGACCCGTGGCATGTCTTATTCCCTTCCGCCTCTTTCGTCTCTGTTGTTTCTCCCCAGCTGACAGGCAATATCCGTGGGCAGTATCTTGATATACTCGGTAATCACATTATGGGTAGACTCAAACGGCGTTTCAGCATATGTCCCGTGGCTAGTCCTACTTTCTGTGGCGCAGATCGTGCCGATGCTCACCCTCACATAGCGGGTTCATCTTGAATCTGCGGGAGCTCTATGCGTGCGATCGAAAACGCCAACCCTCCGGCGAGCTTGACGAGGCTTTCGGTTTGACGTCGCGATTTGGTCATGACACTGTTGTGGGCACCGCGGTCACACACTCCGACACGCAGGTGAACGAGGAGTCGCAGGTGTCAGAGCGGGACGAAGAGATATGGATGAGAGAGAGAGGGGTTCGTAGCATCGGCGAGGCGTCTGACGGAGCTGTGCAGGTGATCGTCTGATCTTGGCGTCTGAATTACAGGAACGAGCGTTCGCGCACAGCCGCGTCATCAAAGCGCGTCTGCAACGAGGTCCATTGCTACCTACGACCGGCATCGTTCCCTTTTTTTTCTGCCTCTTTCATCTCTTTTCATGCTTCACGGGCGTTATGCCACTGTAGACGTTTTATGCTCGTCCACCCCTTTCCTATTTGTAGTCGCACCCAGAGTCTCTTCGTTGCATGCAGTATTTAAAAGGTGCCCGGCGCGTCCATGTACACCATCGACATATCATAGTCCTATTCCACCACAGTTCCCTTCCGGTCTCGCTGCCCGCTCTCGTCCAAAGTCGCCCAAGTCCACTTTTCGAAGTCGACGACGAGCGACTCGTCGTTTCGCAGCTCGTCGCTTGCCTAACTCCCCTCGAACTCGCCTACCTCGGTCGCCGAACCCCGTCGACCATCTACACATTGAAGGCGGTGTCCGATCTTGTCTGCTCTAGGACGAACGCTATCGGCGTGCTATCTGGACGACCGCACAAGAGCATTGTGCCATTCGATTCTACCCTTTGCGCGATCAACATGCATGTGTATCGGAAAATCTTACAACTGATGTGGATACAGGCGCGCACTGCGGGCACGACTGAGTCTACATGGGCACCGATACTGAAAATGTCGAACAACCTGTCGCTAGTAGGCTGCAGTATTGACGGCGGCCACCAGATCATCGAACATGAGGTTGGTGCGGGATAATAACGTATCCGTCGGAAAGAGCTTGGGCGGTAGTGCGTCGCTAGAGGTGAGGGTAGGTTTAGTCTTTGTATCCCAAACGTACGAGAAAGCATCAGAAAAACAACTTATGATGGAGATGCGAGGATTCTTCAACGAGTCTTCGTCGGATCAAGTTCAGCGAAGTGGGGAACGACCTTCTTCGGGCTGCAGCCCGCCACGGCGAAATGGTAAGCGTTTGGTGTGCGCTATACTCCTGCTTTTTACTGCTCTGCGGTGGGTAGGGGAACGCCGAACAATCAGATTCGCAAACAAGGAGGCTCTCCAGTTCTGGTCATCAGACTAGGCTGCCGCGCGAGGCTGGCCTGGTTGCCGAGTCGCCCTTATCTATCGTTCCTTCTCTGGAACGATCCGAGTCGGAGAATCAAACCGAGTCTCGCTCGTTGCAGTCGCCTCGCTCCTGTATCTCTTGTTTCCTTGCCCGTCTCAGCATATACTCGTGGTTAACAGAACCATGAGCCAACAGCCATTGCGTTTTCGTGTCCCAGATATCCAATTTCGGGTTCTCATCGTTGGTCGTGCAAACGCTGGAAAGACATCCATCCTACAGCGTGTTTGCGAAACGACAGAGAGTCCGAGGGTCTACAGATGGAGAAATTTTGATTATGAAGAGGTTGGTGCAGACTGTCTTGCTCTGAGCATCTTCGCCTTATCACTGTGCCAGATTCATCTCAATCCCACTATAGAGGTCAGTTAATCCGCCCGCGATTGCAATGTCAAATGATGTCGATTCATCACCAGCGCGGAAACCATGATATCGAGGATGAGCTCGTGTTTGCTAATCATAATGGCTATGTTTTCCATGATTCGTGCGGGTTCGAGTCTGGCCACGAGGGCGAGTTGCAGCTTGTGCAGGACTTCGTACGCGAAAAGGCTACTGCCCGCCGATTGGAAGATAGATTGCATGCAATCTGGTTCGTTGTGCGGCTCTTCAGGACGTACTTGCTCAATGCCCTTTACAGGTACTGCATTTCAATGGACAATGATAGGCCATCACTCGACATGAAATTCTTCGATCTCATTTGTCCGGATAAGAATGGTATGTGGTGTTGCAGGCCACATGGGCTGAGCTCAATATGTTGTAATGTGAAGTTCCTGTGATTGTGGTGTTCACCAAGTATGACCAGTTCAGGCGTGATGTCAAGATCAAGCTGGGTTCCAGTGTGAAGGATGTGAATAAAGAGGTGGAAAGGATCTTTCAGGAGCAATACTTGAATGTGATCATGGATGCTTCACCCAGATATGTCAGGCTAGAAAGTAAGGTATACCATCATATCTCACTAGAACAGGTTTACCTTATACATGTCATAGAAATGCACAAGGTTGGTGAACCATGTAGTGCACTGATCACAGAGACAGCAAATGCATTGAGTCCTAAGGTGGTGACACTGATGCTGCTTGCTGTACAACAAGGAAACCTTGAGATGAGTGTGAAAATGGCAATAGAGAAGTAAGTGAGTCTAAAATGCTGAGCAAAATTTAATGGACTATAGTGTATATATATACTATGAGGATAGAGCATCCATAGTCAAAGAATGCACAAGATACTTTCCACATTTATGGGTGTGTGAACAGTGAGGAAAATAATGGCAGGTGACTAATAGAGCATGTTAGTGGAAGGTGTGTTTATCATACAATTATCATACAAGTGGAAACTGAATTCAAAATAACCATGTATATTATGCATATTTGTAAACTTAGCAAGTAAGTATGATTATATTTATTACTCATATCTACTTATGATAGAGGTTTTTTGTAAATGTAGAATGTAGGTGGAACTATATCATACAGTATCAACCTCAGTGTTTAGGTACCTCAATCTTTTTACACCAGGCTGTGAGTTCTTTCATAATCTATAAACAATGTATTGAATTTTATTATGGTATTATAGATGGTGAGTCATACATCAATAATAATGATATCACTTCAGAGTTTTTTTTTTTTTCAGGAAGTAAGTCATATGAACTCATGTCTATAAATCACTGAGGATGCATTTACATGAATTTTATGTCTTCTTTGTCTTTAGTTTGTAAGCAGTATTTTTATATGTACTATGTGAGTTTGCATTTTAGTGATTAATAATGTGCAGCATGTAAGTAAGCCAATATCATGTGTTGTCATTGAATTGACCATGGTTTTCTAGTCTGTGAGTCTTATTAGAGAATTGATGGGATTCCATCATTCAAGATTGGCATACTGCTGTATATCTTAGGAAGTAAGGAAACTTAAATGATACATATGGCATGTCACTAATAAAATTTCAACCACTTCTATTTATTAGAGAGTAAGTGTTGTCTTATAGTAACTTTAGACTGGTGAATAACATATTACCTGCTGGTGATTGTGTCTAGGAAGTAAGATTTTGTCAATGGTGTGTCAGAAATGACTGACTGACTGTTTATTTTGTTATGTAGCTGGTAAGTAGGCTTTTTTTAGGTTTTTATTTTATCAATGTGACTGTCAAAATTCTACAGTATGTGAGTGATGTCCTGGAATCATTGCAATTTCATGACCCATGGATTGTCTGCCATACCTGTCCTTTAGGAAGTGAGTGATGTCCTGGAGTTGTTGCAAGTTCATGACTCATGAATTGTCTGCCATGTCTGTCCTTCAGCATGTGAGTGAAGTCCTGGAGTTGTTGCAAGTTCATGACTCATAGATCATCTATCATGTCTGTCCTTTAGCTTGTGAGTGATGTTCTAGAGTTGTTGCAAGTCCATGACTCATGAATTGTCTGCCATGTCTGTCCCTTAGCATGTGAGTGATGTCCTAGAGTTGTTGCAAGTTCAAACTTGCATAACTTGTCTGCCATGTCTGTCCTTCAGGAAGTGAGACATGTCTTGGAGTTGTTGCAAGTTCATGACTCATAGATTATTTGCCATGTCTGTCATTTAGCTTGTGAGTGATGCCCTGAAGCTGTTGTAAGTTTATGGCTTATGAATTATCTGCCATATCTGTCTTTTAGGAAGTGAGTGATATTTTGAAGTTGTTGTGAGCTTACAACTCATGAATTGTCTATCATATTTGTCCTTTAGCTTGTAAGTGATGTCCTGGAGTTGTTGCAAGTTCATGACTCATGATTGACTGTCATGTCTGTCCTTTAGGAAGTGAGTGATGTCCTAGAGCTGTGCAAAGTTCATGACTCATGAATTGTCTCCTATGTCTGTCCTTTAGCCTGTGAGTGATGTTGTTACACGTACGCGTAGTCCTAGCTGTCGAGCACACTTTCGATAGTAGTGCGAGACTAATAGAAGTCTGGGTCTCACTATCTCTTCGCAAAGAGACTCGTGGATGACTAGCAACTACATGTAGATTGCGTAGAACTAGCTGGGGAAATGTACTGTACATGGATTCATATAAATACTTGAGCATTGCTGTACCAACTAGATGTGGTAGTACCGTCTATGGTAGTTGGAGTTACTCAATATGGTAGTTGGGAACACGCGGCGTGATGAGAGACGTGCTGTGGGAGTGGTAACGTCCGAATGTGGAAGTGTACAAGTGGTAGTACAAATATGGAAGGCGAACTCACAGGATGGACAGGAGATCAAGGTACAACGGCAGAGTTTCCTCATTGAGAGGGATTACCGCGTCTAGAGGGTTCTGGGGAAGAAGGAAATCGTCGACGTATGGCGTGGGAAGGACCTCTCCAATGTGCACACCGATGAATGCGGATGCGGATTGGGCCAGCCCGTAGTTTACTGTAACAGATGTCCTGGAGTTGTTGCAAGTTCATGACTCATAGATCATCTATCATTTCTGTTGTTTAGCCTGTGAGTGATGTCCTGGAGCTGTTGCAAGTTCATGACTCATGAATTGTCTACCATGTCTGTCTTTTAGCAAGTGAGTGATGTCCTGGAGTTGTTGCAAGTTCATGACTCATGTATTGCCAACTATATCTGCACTTTAGTATGTAAGTGATGTCTTGGAATTGTTGCAAGTTCATGACTCATGGATTGTCTGTTATGTCTGTCTTTTAGTATGTGAGTGATGTCCTGAAGTTGTGCAAGTTCATGACTCATGGGTTATCTACCATGTCTGTCCTTAGCTTGTGAGTGATGTTCTGGAGTTGTTGCAAGTTTATGACTCAGATTGTCTGCCATATTTGTCCTGCTTCAGTGAGTGAGTGATGTTCTGGAGCTCATGGCTCATTAATTATTTGTCATGTCTGTCCTTTAGCAAGTGAGTGATGTCCTGAAGCTGTTTCTTGTTCACAACTCATGGATTGTCTACCATGTCTATCCTTTAGTATGTGAGTGATGTCTTGAAGTTGTTGCAAGTTCATGACTCATGGATTGTCTGCTATGGCTGTCTTTTAGGAAGTGAGTGATGTCTTGAAATTATTGCAAGTTCTAAATTATATCACTTGACTTTGGTGTTTTTTTGTCAGATTGTTGGCAATCTTTCATCCAACTATATCATGAGTGTTTTCAATGCTTAGTCTATAGACCTATATTGTTTCTCTCCTGAAGACATTTTTGGATAAGGTGCTTATCCATTTCATAATTGTTATTCTATTTATTTAATTCTTAAATCTCATTTGTAGAAAAATGAAAACAATGGCATTGCAAGACAGCATGTCTTCATTGGTATGAACCATTAATATTGATAATTATGATGTTAACTGGCTTATATATAGCTTCAGTCTTACTTTTAGAATGTGCTGCAACTCTCTACATCTCTACTGATCTTCAGCTGGATGCTGTTTTGAATGAAGCATGCTCTAGGATGAACTTCAACGGCTTGTATACTGCTTTTGAGGAAGCTTTTCCTCTCCCTCTCATATCCTATACAAGAAAAGACTACTTTGAGTTTCTTCTGAAACACAAGTTAGGTATGCATTCTATTCTATTTAATTTTAAATGTTGTTCTTAATCTACTACTAGCTATATCTGTGTAGCCCATAGCATGAAGCTTGTCTTTCTCTCAATATGATGTCAATATATACACACATATATGCTTTCTGTGACACAGGCAGAATGAACTTGCATACAGAGTTTTTGTCACAGTATGTATAGAATCAGAGTGTTACTTATATAGGGGCCAGCCAGTGACTTCATGGCTTGACTCAGATGCAGAATGTGCAAGCTATTCAAGTGATAGTTATATGGTGAATATAGTGAGGAACCAGGAGTAAGGCATAAAGTGTCATTCTCAGGTGTAAATAGGTGTGAACCACCATGAACAGACTGAAATACAAACCAGCCACTCCCAGTTCCAGACATGCAAGTCTGAGAAGTTATCCCTCTCCTTTCCTTCAAGCCTGCACCCCCCAGTTCCAGGAAGTGCACAGTCAACCATCCTCTTCATTGTTATGATGCTTTTCCTTCACTTGTCTATGTTCAACTTATTGTGCTTATCTTCTTCTCACACCCCTATCTGGAATATGTGCTCTTATCAATACAATTACATTCTCATCATGTAGTCTTTAGATTCTATGCAGCTGAGTTGTGCCTCTTTGTGAATATCCTGCTGTAGGATTCATTCTCTTCTAATCACTCAAGGTATACATTTGTATAACATCCATCCCCAAGCACACAGGATCAATTTCCCATGCTCTAATGGCTAGTCTTCCAATTTCCTCCCTCTTATTCCCTCCACTATTGATCAAAAATCACTGTTATCACTGCTACACATGTACATACAGTACCATACTATATCAGAGACCTTGCAGATCCCACCCCCTTGCAGGTCTTCCTGCTCCATTCGAGCTGATAGCTTATATACTACCTTCTATATTACCTCTACATACATTTGACTGCCCCACATGTAAAATGTTTGGCCTCATTGGACAATAAACACAGAAGACAAAAAATAGACATAAAGAAGTGTCTATTCCTGTGAAAGGTGTCTAAGAAAGCTCTACTTGTTACAGTTTTCTATACTCTTGCCCACTCCTCAACTTCATTCATTGTGCCATCTGTATATGAGGAGGATTATCCTGTCTTTTCACTATATCTGGAATTAGATCAACCACCATTCCTTGAGTTCCTTATATTATATTTAATCTTGCTGCATTTCTCCATATTCCATACTAAACAACTCTAGCAACTGTTACAATTTCGTACAGGGTAACCCATTCAGCCAACTTGTTTACAATACCCTCAACATATGTTGACAACTTGGCCCCGTTCCTAGCCTCCCAGGATGAGGTAATGCTGTTAAACACAGAGACACTGCCCTTGTACCTTGACCTCATGACAATCCTTTGATCTCCATTTTCCCATTTGTACATTAGCAACTAAGTTCCCAAACCCAGACGTTGATCTCTCCCATGGCACATCTCTTACTATGCTGCATTTCCCCTTATCCCATATCGGGTAACTCCAACTACTATAGATGGTGTTACACTCCCCTATTTTTCTACATAGTTTTCCGCATTTTTCTAGTATTTTTCCTTATTTTTCTGGCTTCATTTGAATATTCTATGGATTTTCTATGGGTACATTCATTATATTCCTTAACCAAC
>JBBPMG010000406.1:0-22430 GCA_038090195.1 Boletellus deceptivus
TGCCTGAGTATTTATACAAATCCATGTAACTGTATGAGTTCTTTAGCTAGTTCTGTGCAATCCTATGTGCAGTTTCTAGTACCATGAGTCCAACCTTTGTTGTTGGATAGTGAGATTGGACCTCTATCAGTCTCACACTACTAAAGAACGTGTGCTTGACAGCTGGGAACTATGCATACATGTAACAGATAGCCCTAACCCTTGCCCTGAAGATGGGCTCTTAGTCATGTAATTTTGTTGCCATCACTCTCTGTGGAGCACTACCAAGAGGGGCTGGATTTCTAATTTATTTTATTATCCCTTGCAAAAAAAATGTTGATTACACACATCATGGAGTGTACAATGTGATTAAAAGGGTTTCCACACAGCCTTGTGGACTCATGATGCACAAGCTACAGCTGCAGCCACTGGCAAGGAAGAACTATCAGATCACACAGAAAAAAGCTATGAGACCAGGTTGCTAAAAATCAGCCACTGCATTTTTTGTAGGTGCACCCTTGCACCTTCTTCATATCCATGTTCCACAACATTGATACTCCTGTGAAATTGATTGAATCCACTGCAACTGCTCTTAGCTTAACTTGGATGGGTGAGAATCTTAGTGACAATGAACCATTAATATCCCCTCCCAGTTAGTCTCTGAATGTTTCAAACTGGTCTAGTGGAGAATGAAGGTACCATGCCAGTATGAGTCCTTAGTGAGGACATTGATGTTGTCCATAAAGGAAAAAGAGACCACAAGAATATTGGATGTAAAGGCTAGAAGGAGAAGTACAGTACATAGGATATCCTGCAGAGGGTATTATTCATTTTAGTCTTCATATTGTATTGTATTGATGAATAGATGCATTCTATCATTTGACAGGTTGTATACAATGATTTTCCATGCATCTTCATAGTATTGATGCATATACAGTGTGCTCATTGCTACTATGTAGCCTTATAATGAAGTGGAAAGAACAAAAAGTAAAGCAGGGAAAACTAGCCAACTAATCATTTCCAGCAAGTAATCCAAGATTCTCCAGACAAAGAAAAATCAATATCATGGATAAAAGTACCAGCAGGAGAAATAACTACAGAATGTAGTAGAAAACATGAAATAGGCCTAAACCAAGGAGCAATCCATGCAAAGAGAGATCTGTTAGAAGACTGAATCCAACCATCCTTCTCATCTAAATCATTAGGAGAAAGAAGTTGTGACACTGACCACACTCTAATGGTGTTCCCAGTAGAGCCAGAGACAATGTAGTGGCCATCTGGTGAGTAGGCAATAGAGATGATGTCATCTGTGTGCCCTTGAAATGGACCTGCCACACACTGTCCAGTGCTTGCATTCCAAACTCTAATGGTCTTGTCCAGAGAGCCAGAGACAATATGATGGCCATCTGGTGAGTAGGCAACAGAACAGACCCAAAGTGTGTGCCCTTGAAATGGACCCACCACACATTGGCCAGTGGTTGCATTCCAAACTCTAATGGTCATGTCCCTTGAGCCAGAGACAATGTGGTGGCCATCTGGTGAGTAGGAAACAGAGAAGACCCAATCTGTGTGTCCTTGAAATGGACCTGCCACACACTGTCCAGTGGTTGCATTCCAAACTCTAATGGTCATGTCCTCTGAGCCAGAGACCACATGGTGTCCATCTGAGGAGTAGGCAACAGAGAGGACTGAATCTGTGTGTCCCTGAAATGGACCTGCAATACACTGGCCAGTAGCTGCATCCCAAATTCTAATGGTCATGTCAACTGAGCCAGAGACAATATGGTAGCCATCTGGGGAGTATGCAACAGTCCCAACATGATCTGTGTGCCCTTGAAATGGACCTGCTACACACAGTCCAGTGCTTGCACTCCAAACTCTAATAGTCCTGTCTGTAGAGCCAGAGACAATGTGGTGGCCATCTGGTGAGTAGGCAACATTTTGAAACCCATTTTTGTCCTCTTGAAATGAGCCTACAATGCTCTGTCCAATGATAGCATTCCAAACTCTAATAGTCTTGTCATCTGAGCAAGAGACAATGTGGAGGCCATCTGGTGAGTAGGAAACAGTCCAGACAGGACTTGTGTGCCCTTGAAATGGACCTTCTACACACAGTCCAGTACTTGCACTCCAAACTCTAATGGTCCCATCTACAGAGCCAGAGACAATATGGTGGCCATCTGGTGAGTAGGCAACAGAGCAGACCCTATATGCATGCTCTTGAAGCAGACCTGCCATACACTGGCCAGTGGTTGCATTCCAAACTCTAATGGTGTTGTCAGAAGAGCCAGAGACAATGTAGTGGCCATCTGGTGAGTAGGCAACAGACCAGACTATATCTGTGTGCCCTTGAAATGGACCTGCCATACACTGGCTAGTGCTTGCACTCCAAACTCTAATGGTCTTGTCATGTGAGCCAGAAACAATGTGATGGCCATCTGGTGAGTAGGCAACAGAGCTGACTGGATCTGTATGTCCTTGAAATGGACCTGCCACACACTGTCCAGTGGTTGCATTCCAAACTCTAATGGTCTTATCATTTGAGCCAGAGACAATGTGGTGACCATTTGGTGAGTAAGCAACAGACCTGATTGGACTATTGTGCTTTTGCAATGGATCTGCCACACACTGTCCAGTGGTTGCATTCCAAACTCGAATGGTCCCATCAAAAGAGCCAGAGACAATGTGGTGGCCATCTGGTGAGTAGGCAACAGACATGACCCAATTTCTGTGCCCCAAAAGTGGACCTGCTACACACTGACCAGTGGTTGCATTCCAAACTCTAATGGTCTTGTCAAGTGAGCCAGAGACAATGTTGTGGCCATCTGGTGAGTAGGCAACAGAATGGACCTTATCTGTGTGCCCCTCCAGAATGTGGACCTCTGCAGGCCAGCTGACTGGATGCCAAGAGCTCATACACACATCCTTCTTCAGATGATCACCCCATAACCTCCTTAGTGGAGAACCACTAGGTGTCTGTGGGAAGGCTGATAGATACAGATGGGGAGTAGACTCTCTCAGAACTGGTCCAAACACTTGGATGAACTGACATCCCTCAGATGCCAATATTGATGTTTCTGCATTCTAAAAGAATTGTCAGCATTCTTGATTTATAACCACATTTTATTTCACCTTCACCCAGCCACTGAGGATACTGCATGTCTTCAAGGCAGATGAGATGGATGACACTGGAGATGAGAGGGAGAGTAGGCTGATGGCTTCAAGCCAGTAGGGAAAGAAGCCCTCAAAGAAATCCTTGACCTCATTGGACAGCTCTGGGGTACAATCAACATCCTGGAGGTGTTCCATCCAGTATTGGCATGCATAGGATAGATGTGGGGGAATGGCCACATTTACTCGATGCGCTAGGTCGGGGACAGCAGCATTACGCACTCGAGAGTCCTTGAGATCGCAGATGTTGAACCTGAGCATGCCCCGCATGCAGGCCAGCAATGCGTATCCAAGGAAGAGGGAGCAGCGGGGTAGGATGGGGACGTGAAACTTTGAACTATGATCTTGGTCAAGCAAGAAGTCATAAAATGATGTATGAAGTGGTCGGATCGGCTTCTCTTCATCGAGAACACCATCCAGCAGTGATCCCATTGGTTTGATAACATCCCGCACACCTAAGTTTCCATCTAGGTCACATAGGGCGCAAAGGGAAGACAGCGACAATGGCTCCTTCAATGCAAGCAGCACCGCCATTACGTCTCGAAAGGACTGCTGAGCATCTTCGACAGTAAACAGTTGACCCAATATAGTCTGGTACAGCTTATCCAACGGCCGAATGTCGCCGCGGACAGCGCTATCACTATGTAGAAGCAGATCGAGCCGCTTGCGTGGGCTCAGGCCAGTACCACCAATCCCCTGAACAAAGCTGCATGCTGTCGCAGCCCATTGAAAAAGATGCTGCGAATGATGGACGAGCAGTCGACACCATTCTTGATTAGGCCACGATGATTCGAGCTCGGGGTGTCAATGAAGGGAGTTGTGGATGAACCTCTCAATATCACTGTCGATGATCTCCTCCGAGATGTCGCCCATTTGTTTATGAACCAAACCCGAACTGGATAAAAGCGCACACAGGACATCGTCTTCTGGGCGAGTCGTGATCAGGAAGCGAAGGTTCGTTGACAGTCTATTTCCAATGATCTTCTCCGAGATTGCCTGTAGAAGCTGTCGCCGGCCCGCTTGATCCCCACTTTCATCTAGCGCGTCGATGACGACGACCAAGGGCCCGATGGAATGCAGGTCTGCACTGACATTCACGATGAGCTGCTCGACCTGTTCCAAAGGAGAGGTCGACGTCCGAAGTGACCTGTTATCCTTTACGATGCCCCACAGAGCAGAGCGGTACTGCACGTCATGGTCAGAAAGATCGCGCGCAATTGTGCTGAACAGATTTCGCGGGTTCCGCATTGCGACGTCGGCGCTGGAGAAGCAGTAAGACGAGCCCAGCCTCTCCTGCTCATCGTACATCCGCGCAATCGTGTGAGCGATCGCAGACTTGCCCGACCCGGCGACCCCGGTGAGGAGACATACTCGGGGAGCATCTTCGGCGGGATCGTTCAGGACATCGCAGATCTCGCGGAGGATAGATTCCCGAGTGCCTGGTAGACAGTTCTTGTCCTTGGCGTACCTGGCCCCTGTCGCATATGGCATATCATTCAAGTCGATCGATTCCGCTATGTTGCCCACCCATGAGCACCAGATTGCCGTCAAGAGAACCAGAACCTACCCGCGTGGCCCACGACGTCCATCGTGCGAAGGACAGCAGACTCGATGCGACTGACAGCAGGCTCCATACGAACGATGGCAAGCTCGGTCTGGAGGGTCGCTCCGTCCAAGAATGCGTTCTTTAACTCTCGCAACTTGTTCTCGAATTCCGTGATCTTTGCATCGACACTCGACACTGTGTATCTGGCCGTCCGAGTCCCTACAAACGCTGATCAGTCCTGAACGTTATAAAACAAACAACGACAGACAAAAGTTTTCCTTTGCGTAATCAGCAATGAAATAGCCACACTCTGTCACCTGCCGGAGCAAACACGAGAGAGGCTCGATGTGTGCCTCTATGGTTTTCAAAGGTGTAGCATTTTCGACGAATGCAAAAGCATCGCTCATCACTTCTGCCAAGCGAACCATCCTCGCATCGCGTTTTTTTTGCTTCATAATTATCTGTATAAAGCTTCGCTCAATGACAGTATGGGTTTCGAGCGGAAGGACAGACCTTATTCGCAGCCGAGATGACCGACCACGCCAGTTTCGCACATGAATGAACCTAGAAGACATTCAGACAAAAGAAGTGCTCGGGCACTAAAATGCCAGATACCTGAGCGAGCTCCGTGACAATATTGTCCAACCGTTCCATCCTCTTCAGCAGTACATCCCACGTGCTCTCGAACGACTGTTCACGAGTGATGATGCTGGTGCCAGCATTAACCGCCGAGCTCAGGTGGTCGACGGCCGAGGGCGCAGAGCCAAGTTGGCGGATACCTTCGACACCTCGCTTCACGGCATCGGCTGCTTGAATGTCTTCTGCGGTGACACCCTCACGTGATTCGATAGCCAACGAAATTTCCAGGAGATCGGACACTCTCTCCTTGAATACTTTGGATAGTGAGTTACACAAGCCAGAACAGAGAACTTTGTCGCCGTACCGCCATCATTCAGTTTTCCCAACAGTCCGTCAACGGTGTCGGTGAGAGTGGCAACCATCTTGTTTTTCCCAATGCGGTGTTTCTGCCAAATTTTGACGACGAAGGTGGAACGATCGTCTGTCATGTCGCTAGCGGAAATCATGTCGGAGGACGTGACAATAAATGACCTGCACCCACAATGATGGATTTTCTATCCAAGAAGTGTCGTTCTTTTTCTCCTTGGCCACGCCAGTCGCCAGAATGGCATCGCCGACGGTGAATTGGATCCAGAATTGCCTTGCAAGCGGGTTTTTGCGCGGCACTCGAGTGCGCAGGGTGATATCTGAAGACAGGGTAAACTAGCACGCAACAGAAAATCTAGCATGAAGTCCACCTCTGATAGTGATTGTTTTTACCCTAGACCCACGGCTCAACAAACGTGTCCCGGTTACGAAGGTAAGAAGTGTCACACATACATGGTTTGGTTCGTAGTTCAAGCTAGACGGTGTATATCTGTGGTGTCCAAAGTAAACGGGCAGTCGCTTGGGTGGGTGTTCGAGGGTGAGAGCTGAACAAGCTTGCTGAAACCATGAGGTCCTGAACACGAGGCCGCTATCGGCCGGAACGACCCGGGATCAGACTCTCGGGACGAGTGCGGCGGTCTGGGAGGCACCACTAGCACGTGGCGACGAATGTCCACAGTGAAAGTATACATGCTAAACGAATGATTGACCAGTAACGACTCCTTCCCGAGGCTTGAATCGATTAATATAGCAGATTTCATGGGATTGCCACCAGAACTCCAAACCGTAGTGACGCGCAGGGCTCAGTCCTTTTACTGGCATTGGTACTAGGGACACCAAGCACGGCAAAGCACCGACAATCATATCCGTTGATCTGTGGATATCATAAACCATATCGAGTAAGACACAAGTCTACAAATACAATGGCATGTTTGAGCAACCCACGATCGATGTGTAGCTAGGAAACATGCGTACCATCGAAAGAAAACGACTCGAGCACTCTATAACGATTGATGAAAACGTGGTCCATATCACCCTAGCCACCTGGGGGCGGATCTTTCGACGAGACTGTAGGCACTAGTCCGCAGACAGAATCGCCAGCTTCTTCAGCGATGTAGCAGTCAGTGACGGTCGATACGCATTGACACGTTGGGGTCTCAGCGGCCTTGACGCTGCCTGAAGCGCACTGAAGACGTGACGGCACTCCTCGTCAGAATACTTGGGTCGATTTGCGATCACCACTCGTGATGCATGACTGCCTATGGGATTACTGGTGGAGACAACGCACCGTTGGAAATGCGAAAGCTCACAGGTCGACGTACAACGACACCAAGCAACCATTGGAGGGCAAACCTTGCATATAGCGGTAGGCATTGCACGGGGGAGCTCCCGGCTCAGTAAGCCGACCGGAGACACGGAGTGGAGATCATCGCCTTGCTATGCAAGGTCTTGCGGACAGATGATTCGTTGATGAGAACGATGGAATTGATTTCCATCGTCACCACGCGCACGCTACACGGAGTTGGGCGAACCTTGCCTTTTGGTCAGTGTCCGAAAGGGAGGCCGGCCCGGGTTGTCTGCGTTCTTTGTCGCGGTCGCCAGACGCCCGTCATCGAAGATGATAGCTGTACAGTAAGGATAAGGAGAGATCAGGGGACGGGGGTGCAGCAGTTCCGAGCCTGCGAAAGCTCTCGTCAGGTGGCTTGCCTGCTACCCTTACCGCCGCCCTTCTGGGGCTGTTTAGGGAACCACCCACTCAACCGTTGGGGAGTAGACAGAAGCGTACCGGTAGTGGACCTACCACCACACGCATGCCCGACCCTCCGAAGGGTTGGTGTCATTCGTCTGGGTGAGGGAGGGGGGGGAAGGAGGGCATCTTATCAGCAGAGTCAGCAGGGACCCGAGAAAGGTGTGCTTCCCCGGTCCTTCCGGGCAATCAAGGCTGGTTTCTCAGCCGAGCTGTGCTGGGTCGTTCCCATGCAGTATCACGCGAAGGCCAGACAGGTGTTGTGGCCGCAGTAGGTGCTTTTCCGATATGGTGATCTTTTCACACAGCAAGGCAGGGTTTGCCTCAGGCCGCTGTTCGGAACACACGCGTGCAGATACAGAAAAGACCGTCGTGGTTGCCGGAATGAGCGCGAGAGGACGGGCATATGACGGTTCGAAAGTGTCCTTGCCTACTGCCCACGGGTGTTTCTGTTCAACGTCTCCGTGGCGAAGGAACACAGTTCGGTCCCGTTGTATGCTCGCCTCGTTCCCGCTGGTTTGCATATGCCAAGTGGCCTCTCCCCGCCAGTGGCCTTCGTGGTTCAGAGGCTGGGACCTGAGCGGAACGACTCCTCGACGAGACCACGAGTGCGACTTGCGCGGATACCTCACTCCATGGTGGAAGAGTCCCCTGCCGTACGGGCGGTCCGACATCACTGATCGGTAAGATGCCGCAAGGGTTCTGGGCGCAGGCCGCCGATCTCACAAGTGCGCTCGTCGAGCTCATCGATTAAGCGATTGCTAGTCAGCGTGCTCACAAGCCAGACTTTGTCCGCCAGCCAGAATTCAGGATGCTCCCGTGAGTCCCGTCTTAGCTAAGAAACGTAAGCCACGAGATGAAATTGAGAAACGCCAGATCTTCATTTCCATCATGCATGGTGATATCCCCTGGTTTGCATAATTTCTGAATAAAAGTAGGAGTATTCCTAATTTCTGAGTAAAATTTTGAAAAGAGCACATGATGACAAGACCGTACAGCACTACATCGTGTCTTCGGCTACGAGACGCGCTGTCTGCCTTCCGAGACCTGGTGGACTCATTCGTCTCCGCGTTCTTACATCTTTCTTTTTTTTTTTCCATTTTTCGTTCGCACCAACGCGTACGCTCAGTCTGAGGGGTGTTGGGACCGAATCGGTAGGTGGCTCATCGACAATATAAGCCTTGAGAAAAGTTATTACATCCGGCGAAGCGAACTGGGCCCAGGTCGTGGTGGAAGTAGTGCAACAAGCAACACTGCGTTGCGGGAACCTCATCGTGGTAACGAGTTTGGAAAACAATGGTATCCTACGACTCATGAGCAATTGTCCATTGAACGCTGTCCCTCAGGCTGGGTCCGAGTCTGCCCAGGATGGACTGGTCAGCGGTAAATGATCTGAATCAGACTGGGCTGTACGCAGTCCATAACATAATCTGTCCGCCGTCCCCACTGGCACTCAGTCACTGATGCCACTCACTCCAAGTGTTGGCCTCATTGTCGATTGAAATACCACTGACCGCATCCCAGCGTTCTTCCCGATTCGCTGCCACCGTCCACTCCTGATATCAAGCCCCCATGGCATCTCTCTCGCGTTCTTATCTCTTGGAACCAATGCAGCTGATGTAGATATCGATCATCCTGCTGCACTTCACGTTAGAACGAAGCTTGAGGCATTCAAGATACCTGCGATTGGACCATACAAACCGAAATCATCGGAGGATTACTCTCACACATCACCAGGAGAAGCAAGAGAAGAACCAAGAGTCGATCTCTTCCGCACTGGGTCGTGCTCCTCACCGAGCAAGCCAGACCTTGACCCGGTAGTGGCGAAGAGCTTGGCTGGGGTACCCGCACGTCTTTTCCAGCCGCCGGACGCGTCGCACAAACAACTAGGTCAACGTAGGGCCCCCTGTCAGTAGACTCGCGCTCCAGGATTTAAATATCGTCACATTCGATGTCGGATCTTGTGTACCCATCAATGCCGCATGTTCGAACGTGATGCGGCAGGGGGGCTGGCGGTGTGCTGGAAGGTTTCGAGGGTCGTGAATGAGAATGGGACAGCGCCAACAGGTGTCAGGATCGTGGCGACACAGGATGGCGACCCGCGGTGACTAAGCCCTGTGATATCATTGCAAGGTGTTCGTTGGCGCTCATGATCAACGAGCGCTATGACCTTGGGCTGCGGGCACTGGGCAGGGAGTGGTGGTAGATAGTCAGGTTCAGCTTATTTTGAACTCCGAGTCAAGTCTTCTACCGTTGTAACTATCAACTTGCAAACTCGTCGCGCTTAGGACTTGGACGTGTTCAACGCGCCGCTCGCCACAGCATGCAGCACGGTCGTGATCTGGGCGCCCTCGGTCCTTCTGACAGATAGACCTCGAGGCGGCAGCGAGCCCGAGCCTCGCAACCCTGCCCCTCAATATTAGCTTCCGGTTCATAGCGCCTGTTTTGGGTGTCATCCTGGACGTCACATTGTTCAGATGCGCCCAACATTTCCAAGCCAATCACGGTTCGGTGAAGCGCATGTTGCCCCAAACGCGGGCGTGTTCATCAACAGGAGGTTGCAACGCGGCGGCGGCTAAATACGATGCGAGCACATAAATCATCTCCTTGTCCTCCTGCTCTCCCCCATTCCCTGCGCTCCACTCCTTCTTACGATGACTTTCGACTTTGTCCTCGTACCAGAGGGCGAGGTTCCTCCTCCATACTCCGTTATCGTAGGCGCTACCCCGGAGTATGCCTTGTTCCCCGTCCCCAAGCCTCTGGCTAATCGTGTTGACGCGCACCGGGTGTCAAATGACAGGTCGCCTGAACCTCCCAGTGCAGCGTTACCGTTTGATCACTCTGACCGCCTCGCTGCGGAGATCCGAGCGCTGGTCTCCGAAGGGGGAGCCCTGTGCGGGCGGCTCAAAGACATTCATGACGCCGCGTCTTCAGCGCCAGGCTCCAAGTTTGAATTCCGGGAACCTGCGCTCAAACTCTCACAGGTTTGTCTCTGCTCTATTTTCTTTGTAGGCGGGTGCCCAGGGTTTCTTGCAACTCGGTGCTGAAACAAGAGAACATGTTGGAACAGGGGTTCGAAAGGCTGTTATGGGAGTCTAGGAACATTGCCGGTGTTGCGTTCGTGGCCGTAAAAGGTGTTTTTATCTTTTGAAGTACCAGTATAGAGGTGGTTAATGCACTCGGAACGTAGATTTTGATGAAATCATTCTCGATTTCCTGTCCGAATCGGGCCCGACAGTACAAGACAAGCTCAAGGAACTGAGCCATGCTTCCACGGTATGTCCGTCTTTTGTTAGCCAGACCGTGGGGTAACCGATATGTCTTTCTTTCCGCAAGTTGTTGCAACAAGCGAGAGATTCAGCAGCGAAGCATAAATCCTCCCTCGATGCCCTCGTCAAAGAATTAGAGGATTTTAGTCAGATGATACATTCGGAACCGGGTGGTCTTATCCAGAAACCACGAAGACAGAGCCACTCTGGTGGAAAAGGGACCAGAGATGGTACGCGGTCCTCACGGTACGCCAGAATTTCGTTCTTTTTTTTTTTTCCTTGTCGATCATAACGTCAGGTCACCTCAGGAAACCGAAGCCTGTGAGTCCCTGTCGACTGTCTAAGACCAACTCTGAGAAATGTGAAAAAAGAGATCGATTAACATTCAACCTTATGTCGTGCCGCCACGCTCTGCGTCCATGGGCGGTCTTTCGACCGTCACCACGTCCCTTGGCGCCCTCTCCCGCACATGCTTGTAAGCGCACGCGAATTCATCACGTGTCCCTCTTCCCCCTTCGCATATCCGATTGACAGACCTAGTAGGGACTACACAGCACAGTTTGAATACGTCAGGGAAAGAAGATTGTTTCCCTGGTGCAGAGTTGATTCCCAATCTGGTGCACAGGAAGTGGGCCCCACCGCGGCAGCCCACACTGAGACGGCGGACCTCTCCGGCCTCGTGGATACGCTCATGCACGATCTGCGCGCGTTCGTGGACCGGGCCGATATTTTTGGTCGTGTCCTGACCGAGGTTCGCGTTCTGAATCCAAGTGTGACCTTTTGCGTGACTTTCTTGTTTCTGCTCGCTGGAATAGTTGGCGAGAGCGCAGGACATCTTTGTCTTATATCTCAAGGACGGGCAGTCTGCCACCAACCAGGTTGGTGCCGTTCACTCTCCCATCCATCTTCCTATCGTGTTTGGACGGTTTCTGACCAATCATGCCTGTTTCCTCTCTCTTTCTCCCGATCGTGGATTCTGTAGGCGTACAAATCCGAGATCGATCGCTTGCGGAGGCATCTTCCGTGCGTATGCACAGCATTGGACGCGTTCAGCAAAGCGAAGCCCTCATAAAAGAGGAAAGGTTCTTTCGTCGCACGGTTTTTTTGTTTTCTTTCTTGTCTAGGCGAAGGCGTTGGACTCTTTCGCCATTCTCGACATTTCTGTGTAGATATTGCACCCGAGATTGAGGTAGGGGTTAAGGAGGATGAGATTAATAGTAGCAGGAAAGGATATACAGAGAAAAGCCGAGCATGCCCGAATATACATACATACATCGTGTTACCTTGTCGAATCGTAAAAACTCTATAGGTCATTCTTGGTAATAGGAACTTGCAAGGAAGCCTCCCCTTGCATGTGAGAGAGCGACGTGGACGCGATCACCTGGATCAAATTTTCAACACCACCCGACCCGTGATCTCACCCCTTTCCATTTCCTCGAATACGCTAGGAAAAAGAACACGACAGATCGCGTCAAAAAACTGAGCATCCACAGGGAGGAAAGACGGAAAGGAGGAGTATGCGTACGTGTCGAGTTCTTCCAGCTTTCGAAGGGTGTAGTGACACTTGACTTTTCCCCTCGCGACGAGCCCCATGGCCTCGATCGCGTCCTGGCGGTTCCTGCAACGTGCGCGTATGTCGTTAGTGAATCGACCAGAGTTAAGAGTGGTACTACTTGCCCAGTCACGGACGCGATCAGCTTGAGCTCCTGGTGTATACCATCAGCGCACAGGACACCGTCGCGGAATGTTACTGCACACCTTGCCGATTATTACTCCGAACGGGACCTGGAACGACCCCAACGGCAATCCCATGAAGACGATCGCTCCCGTGTTTCGGACGTAATAGCATGCCTGAGTATACGGCGTGGCCTGTCGCATCGACGAAGCAAACGAGACCGTGAGCGCGTGCGACCACGGGCATGGGTGACATGTAAAACTGACCGCGCCGGCCGTGACGAGCGCAGCGTGCGGCCCGACGCCATCAGCCGCCGCGATGACGTCTTCCACGAGCGAATCACTGCGCTCCTTGAAGTCGATCCATTTCTCAGCACCGAGGGAGAGGCACAGCTTGCGCTTTTCCTCGCCGCTATCTATAGACAGCTCGGACGGCGATTGTGGTATCATGGCACGAGAGACATACCTATAGCGATGACCCTGTGGCCCATTGCGATAGCATACTGGATCGCTATAGACCGGCGCTGAAATTCAACACGACAGGAGAACAGGGGAGGGGGCCTATTTACCGAGATGACCGAGCCCGCCGCCTGCACCGGTAATGGCAACCCAGCTGCCTGTAGGGAGGTTGATGCGTTTGAGGCCTTTGTAAACGGTCACGCCCTAGACCACGTCGGTCGTTTGTCAGGCGAGGGTCACGTTGTAGTCAGGAAAGGGGTACTTACAGCACATAGAATGGGTGTGGCAGCGGCGCCATCCATGTGCTTGGGAATGGGTATCACATAGGAGGTCCATGCGATCTGAATGTTGCTCAGCACAAGCTGCATTCAAGCACAGCCGATGTCGACGCACTGCGTACTCGGCAAAGGTGCCGTCCACGGTAAATCCGCGGTTGAGCTTATCAGAGCACACTTGCAAGGGGAGATTAGCATCGTCTCGTCGACCGTGACACCCAAGTGCCACACCAGGGCTTCTCTGGCGACGGCAACCAATCGAAACTTACTCACTCGATTCGTTGCCCGTGCGGCAGTCGTCACAGCTCAAGCACGCCCGCGCGGTCCACTTGAGCCCGACTCTGTCCCCCACGCTGACAGGACTCCGAACGGCCCCTGCGCCAATGGCCACGACGGTGCCCACGCCCTCGTGGCCCCCCACGAGCGGCAACGTGGACGCCCAATCGCCATTGCGGATATGCAGGTCAGTTTGGCACACGCCCGCATACTCGATCTTGACGAGACATTCGTCGGGCTGGAGTTCTCTGGGATGCGGAACGGGATGAATGGCCTCGAACGTGAAGGGCTTGTCAAAAGCGCGTATTTGCGCTGCGCGCTGAACAGTGGGGAACGTCTCGATAGCCATGGAGGTTGGCAGAAAGGTCGGGTTCGGCGGCAGGATATGGATAACAGGCTCTTTCCTGCAGCATCCACTCAGATCGGAGGAAGAAAGGGATTTAAGGCTACATCGAGGTTCCCTGGCTATGCTGTGGGCCTGGCAGCTGTGTGATCAGAATGATGGAGTGAAAACGACAGAAACACATCGTCGTCAGTACCTTGCATACGGCCGTCCGCTACGCACTGCTACTACGCCCATTGGGGAACGCCAAGAGAGCTGAGAAAGTCTGGTCGGCGAGATCGCGCCGCGGGCGCTAAGTATCAAAAATACACGAAACTTCAGCACAGCATTCCGACAGCTTACCTTCTGAAAAGGTTCACTGTATGATGATTTTCAAGGTGGACACACTTATCTTGATTCCCGCAATCTCTGCCAAACAACAATATGGCATGCCGTGGTCGACCTGGACCACACAAAGTCGGGCAGCTTTGTACAGATGCATACAAGGCGAATGCTTGCCGAGTCCCACTCTTCACCCACGCGAATCTTTGGACCACACTCTAGGACCATTCCCAAAAGCAGCCACAACGGATGTAGCTATACTTATCTGGTATGTGATGATATTGATATACGACAAAGGAAGAGTACTTACATACCTCGCAATCTCTTATTTGGAAAAAGGAGAAGAAAAGAAGAAACCTCGCATAGATGTAGGAAGGGTGCCAATAAAGTTAACCTCATGCCTGGATGACAAGAGGACGATACGAGGGCAAGCCTTGGTCCAGGCCAGCTTTCATCGAGCGTGCCTGGGTCAGGCACTTCTCCCGTCGTCAGGAGGTTGTGATGTAGTGGCGCGAGAAGTGGACATGGTTCCTATCGCAACAGTGCGGAGAGCTCGTCAATACATCGCGTTGGGGTGCTGCGGCGTATGGACCGCTAAAACAAATGGGCGACGATAGTGAGTGGCGCAAGGTGTGGGCAAGTAGCGTGTGTTCATACACCCAGTTGCTCCGACCTAGACGGGAAGACACTTTTCGGAGCGGAGCCGAATGCGGGCGATCCATCGCGTGCACAGAGAAGTGCAGAGAGGGCGGATATGGGCAGGCATAGGTGTTTACACAGAGTACAGGGTCACTTGAACCCGGGCCGTGGACGGTGGAGGGCGAACATGAGCTAAGGCAATGCGCCTGGTGACTCCGTCGGAGCCGTTTCTAGAAGAAATAGCCACGGATGGCATAGCCTATCTCAGGCAGACCCCACTTGCTGATGTGTCTTTCACTTCAGCAGTCTAACACGAGATGTACGGTTGATTTTTTGTCGACAATCGCCCCACGCGCGGGATAATACACCGAGTCCGCAATACAAGTTGTGTCACGGACTTGCCTGACCCGGCGACCCCTCACGAGGCATCTTCGGTGGGATCGTTCAGGACATCACAGATCTTACGGAGAAAAGGTTTGCCAGTGCCTGGTAGACAACCTGGCCCCATCACACCGTATGCATGTCACCCAAGTCAATCATGTAAGTACCGCAGTACAAGAACCTATGCCGCCAAGTCAGTTTCATTTGAAACACAGCTTCGAACCCCGACTCCACTTGTTCCCGGCCCGTACGGTCCGACTTTATGGACCGCTGCCAACAACTTTGAGCCATCCGAAGAAAACGTCAATTCCATTGGCAAGGCTCACACGCGCGTCTGCGCCATTTCTTTCCACCTTCTGATATATCTGTCTGCACCCTTTCTCACAAATGTCGATGGCTCGAGTCTGCCTTCCAGTGTCACGGTTAGCATCTCGCGTCCAAGTGTCTCCTCACGGGACTGACCACGGCCGATGGTCCATATGATGTTGTGTGCCCGAATATCACGAGCAGATCTTAGAAAGGGAGCACTACAAAACGCCATTTGGAGAGAAGTATCTTCTCTTGATACCGTTCGCCGTGCATGTTGCATCGGGCGTCGCCCACCTCTGGATCTAATCCCAGGAACAGGCCCCGCAAGCTCATGAGCACATTAAGCCTCAGTACCTACGCCACCCTCGTTGTCTTTCTGCCCATCCACGTGTTCATTCACCGGATTGCTCGATGGGATCCCATCGAGGCATCCTCGCCGATCTAGGCTGTCGGGCCCGCTGAGCTGGACCACGAGTTCGTCAAGACCGGCCTCCGCATGACGTGGCTCGGGAGCGGTGCCCGACTGTCTTCCTGCACGCGATAGCACTGCCGGTGATACTGGGGCTCTGGACGTTGTCGTCGACGGTCGAGCGCTATGGCACATGCTTCACGACGTCGTAGGTGTATCGGGTGGCGTAATGCGCGCACAGGCAGGTCGGACCAAAACACCGCTTCCTTCAAAAACAATATCCGTTAATCACAAGCATTGTGGTAAAAAAAAAAGCCCACTGATTCCTTGATAATCTACTCGATGGTCAACTTGATCGAGCGATCCCGTCAAAGTCTCTATGCCATTCCACTCATGCAACGGACACTCGTACAAAGGGCTGAGATCGCGACATACCCGGCAATTAGTCCAAAGCTATGGCTGTTGTGGTGTCTCCTCTTTTTCCTAGTGGCCCGCTAGATCCTACGCGTGGAAACGGGCCCAGAGATAACATCGATGTATTATACTGAATTCGGACAGAGCTTTGCCGCTTGCTCAGAACTGGGAGTGAGATAGCAAAGACGTCGACTTCAACAAGTTGAATTCGGCCATTTACAAGCAGCTGTCCGAGCTGACCTCGGTTTAGAGAGAACCTGATTGAAACCAGACACGAGTTTACCAAGACACAGTACACGGAAAAGAACGACACGGATTAAACAAAAGATTAGGATGAAAACAAAAGGAAAGTACACGTGCAAAAGAAACGACACACCACATGGTTCAGTGCTTCAGCAATGATAATTTATCATATGAGATCGCCTCATTCCAGTCCGATCTCCTTGCCTGTGTTGTCCTTCATGGCCCTTACACCCCAAAAGGCAAACTTGTGCACGGATCCGTCGTGGTAGCCCGCCTGTTTGCCTATGCTGTCGTAGCACACACCAAAGGAAAAGAAGCCTTCAAACAATTCCTTCACCGAGCCTTCCTCTTCCTTTACCCAAGTCCGTTTGATTTGGAACACGCCTTTGGCGTCCCTGATGCCATCAGTCGGTGATAACCTGGCGCGTCCAACGAGACCTGGCCCTGGGGTGTTGTGTCTGGTGCCTTGGAAAGAGATCCGTTTGATAGGAGTGAACTTGAGGGTTGTCAAGTATGTGAAGGAACCAAGTAGGACGTCGAGCGGTCGCTTGTCTATAGGATGCAGAATGGAGTCACTCTCGAATCGACCGTGCAGGGGAGTAGACGTGGATGGGTCCTGAGGCGCGAGAAAACACCGTGCGGTGAAATCGTTCTTGGACTGGGAGGCAAGGATCCTGTCGTACACGGCAGAATAGTCGGGTGTCGTTGCTTCTGGGAGTAAACAGAGTTTGGCAAGTGAGGGCAAGTACATGCCATACAGATCAAAGTTTCCGGAAAAAATTGGAGGAAGTTGCATTACGTCTGGTTGAGGAACCACGACAGGCTGAATCTGGTCTTGCTTGCTTGCTTCCTCCGCTCGGTGGCTGGCGGTAGTTACGCGTCCTTGAGATAACCTGGCTGGCAAAGTTTGCGTGGAGTGCACTGTGCTCTGCGTCGTGCGAGTGGGCTGCGGGCTCTCCGCGGACTGCGGAGCTCGTCTAGTAGAGCGGCGCGATTTCTGGTTGGATGGGGGAGTGGTTCCTGTTGCAGGAGTCGACCCGGGTGAGGGGTGGCTCTTCAGGCTTCCCGCTGACGAGGCAGATGGGAATGGACATCGCTAGTGGATCAAACAGAAGTGATATACCAATCAGAAGAAACCAGATCAGACTATCATACTCACCGGCGAGCGATGCATTCTGCTGGATGTTGGTGTATACGTACATGGACATGATCCGGACGCGGTCCAGTAGCCTGGTCACGTGAGACCAGGTTCGGGTCAGATTTAAAATGTTCCTTCAATTCCGCTACAGCGCGGTCGGCGGGAAAAGGGAGTTCGCGTACTCTGTGCGACCGTTCTCCGCCCGGTCGCCGCTTGAGCGCCCCACACATCCAATATGCCGAGGTTTTCCCGAGCAACACGGTAACACCGATATTACCCCGGATGTGTCACGTGCTCCACTTGATACATGCATCATAAGAGCGGGCGGAGGCGGGCAGCCCCTTCTTTATCTCTCTCCTGCAACTCCCCCACCACAGGGTCAGATGCCCCCTTCAGATTTCCGCAACGCCGACGTTGACGCGATCGTCGATCAGCTCACCACTGATGAGGCCATCTCTCTTCTTGCTGGCGTCGGCTTTTGGCATACGCATGCGGTACCTCGACTCGGAATACCAGCCATCAAGGTCAGCACTGTCCGCTCCCATTGATCCCATATTAACCCGCCACGTTCAGGTCAGTGATGGTCCAAATGGCAAGTGCATCCTCTTTTTGTATCTTCCTTCATCCTAAGTATCGTGCAGGCATCAGAGGCAACCATTTCTTTATGAGTACACCAGCCAAGTGTCTCCCCTCGGCTACCGCGCTTGCTGCGACTTGGGACACTGAGCTCATCGAGCAAGCCGGACTGAAGCTTCTTGCTAGCGAAGCTAGACTGCGAGCTGCTCCCGTTATCCTTGCCCCTACATGTAACATCCAGAGGGTGCGTCGATCCCATGACAACCCTGCTTCGACTCGTTCATGTTCTCTACACAGAGTCCTCTCGGCGGACGGGTAAGCTCACAACGGAGTTTGTAGCTGAATATATGCTCACATATAAAAGGCTTTTGAGAGTTTCTCCGAAGACCCTGTGCTCTCTGGGCTTATTGCCGCCGCATACGTGCGGGGTGTTCAGAAAGGCGGAATCGGAACCACAATCAAGCACTATGTGTGCGTCTTTGTATGCTTCACCGCTAGGCCCCTGGCTCATTGGTATTTCAGATGCAACGACAAGGAGAATGACCGGTTTGGTTATGACAGTATTCTTAGCGAACGCGCTCTCCGAGAAATTTACCTCATACCATTTATGCTTGCACAGAAGCATGCTAAACCCTGGTGTTTCATGACAGCGCGAGTATTATTGCAGTCGCCATCCTCTTTCATCTATTGACATTTTTTTCTCCGTATTCTCAGCTACAATCGCGTCAACGGCACTCACGCATCCGAGAACCGTCACTTGTTGCAAGACATCCTGAGGAATGAATGGAAGTTTGATGGGCCGATCATGAGCGATTGGTATGACTCGATACATCCCCACCATGGTGATGTCGCTGAGTTGATGAACTTCCAGGTTTGGTATTTACAGCGTTGACCTGAGTATCAATGCCGGAGTGGACCTCGAGATGCCGGGGACAAATAAGTGGAGGACCCTTGACCTTGTGAACCGTTCAATTGTCTCCCGGAAACTCACCATTCGGACCATCAAGGAGCGCGCAAAAAAGATAGTCGAATTGGCTAAACGTGTTGCTCAGCAATCTCCAGACGTAAGCATTCTAATTTGTGTCGCCGGGCGCCTGCACTGCCTGCTCTCCAGATCTTGGACGGAGATGGCATCGAACGAACTGTGGAGAGTGATGAAGACAAGCTCCTCCTACGCAAGCTGGCAGCAGAAGCCATCGTCCTGTTGAAGAACGACAACAATCTCCTTCCCCTTGAACCTGCAAGACTGAAAAAAATTGCGATCGTTGGCGGGAATGCACAAGCTGTCGTCTTGTCTGGTGGTGGTTCTGCCGCGTTGAAGCCTTCATACTTCGTCTCCCCTTATCAAGGCATTGTCGATGCGCTCCCATCGAGTGTCGAGGTCACTTTCAGCGAAGGAGCCAGTAGTGCGTCCTTGCTCGACTTGCAAGATGACTGCCTGATACGTCATATTAGCATACATGGAGATGCCTACTCTCGACTTTGAGCTGGCGACACCGTCGGGAGAGCGCGGATGGATCGGTACTTGGTATGCGCATGAGAGCGACGAGAGCATGGTTGCTCTGGACACGCCCTACAAAACGCAACTTGTAGACGAGACCCGCATCTTCATCAGCACCTCTGCACCCAGTGGGATTACTCGCAGATGGACTATAAAACTCGAAGGCCAGCTGAAACCTAGGCTACATGACTGCACGTTTGAGTTTGGCTTGACCGTATCCGGAAGAGCGAAGGTGGATACACCGTTTCCCTGTGTGATCTTTGCCTCTGACACGCCCTTCGTTTCAGCTCTTCGTTGACGGAAAGCTCGTCATCGATAATTGGACGCGTCAACGCCGGGGGGAGTCTTTCTTCAACAGCGGTTCGAAAGAGGAGAAGGGGAGAGTGAACCTCAAAGCTGGCGTCAAGCACAACATCCTCGTCGAATTCTGTAACGTCAAGGGCCCTGCAGACGGCGATGAGGATGAGATAGTCCAGGACAGTAATCCTGGTGTGCGACTTGGCGGTGCAGAGGTTAAAGACCCAGATGTGAAACTGGCCGAAGCCGTCCAGTTGGCGTCTGAGGCGGATGTGGTCATCGCTGTCGTCGGTCTGAATGCCGATTGGGAGTCGGAGGGTTACGATAGGAAGACGTTGGCCCTCCCTGGCCTTACCGACGAATTGATTACCAAGGTGGTCGCTGCAAACCCAAGGACGATCGTAGTCACTCAATCTGTGCGGCCACTTTCCTGCTCTCGGGACGCATTCCTAACACGTTTTAGGGGTCATCTATAACGTTGCCCTGGGCAGACTCTGTTCCTGCCATTGTCCATTCTTGGTACCTCGGCAACGCAACCGGAGACGCCATCGCGGACGTGCTTTTTGGGAAGAAGAACCCGTCGGGGAAACTCTCGTTGACATTCCCGAAGCGACTCGAAGATATCTCCGCCCACGGACACTTTCACTCTGAGAACGGCGTGGTCCGTTATGGAGAAGACTTGTTTGTTGTACGTACTGATGTTGGATGCACGCGGCGCCATCGTGTTAACCCCCTTTTTCCTTCTAGGGTTACAAGCACTTCCAGTACCGAGGTATCGCGCCGCAGTTCGCATTCGGGTAAGCGAACCGCCGAAAGCAATAGCGTCATGCACTCACGTGGGTCACACATACAGACACGGTCTCTCCTACACCACCTTTGCATTTTCCGATCTTGAGCTGTCTACGCCTGTCGTCACCGATGGGGACTTTAGGCTCACTGCCACCGTCACGGTAACGAACACCGGTGAGCGCACAGGATCGGAGGTGGTGCAGGCATACGTGTCGATGCCGGAGACGTCCGAGCTCACTCACCCGCCGCGCTTGCTGCGCGCGTTCGGGAAAGCGAAGGACCTTGCCCCGGGGGCGAGCACGGGGGTCACGCTGAAGCTCGACAAACTCGCTGTGTCGTACTGGGAGGACCGGGTTGACCGCTGGGTGATTGAGCGGGGCGTGTATACAGTAAGCGTAGGATCGAGCAGCGACGTGTTGCCGTTGAGGGCCACCTTTGAGATTGACAAAGCGCTAGAGTGGTCCGGGCTGTAGCCAGATGGTCGCTCGCTTCGGCATTCTTTTTTTTCTTTGCTCGCTGTTTTTCTTGTTGTACTTTGTACGATGTGTAGTAGGGTGTGAAGCCAAAGTTGCTTCCTACCTCCTCATGATTGGCAAGAAAGTATGGTGGTAGTTTGATTTCTGTAAAGGTTGTCATCATGCTATGGGCATGAGTCCACATGTAATCAGCTCATCATGTCAAATGTAGGAAGTCACATGATAGTGCACTCATGAGCAAAGCTTGAGGTGCAAGAAGGTCAGGATGAAAAAGCAGCATCACACAAGGTGAAACTTTATCCCTGTCTTAACTCACCAGAGATAAATCAGCAATGTTCAGAAACATTTGTGGGCTCCCAAATTCCCAATTACCTGATGAAAGAAACCATATGAGGAAGGTTCGTAATCCTGATCTGAGCTAACCCAAAAAATCTGCTGCATGAGCGCCTAGGTTTGCTGAGTTGAGCGCCGTGCGTTCCTTGTAGTCTCTTCCGCAGACAATGGTCTCTAAGCATGCACTTCTTGCTAGCATTCTGCTTGCTTCAGCAACCCAGGTTCTTGCATCCCCTCACTCAGAGGCTCGCCTACCAGTTCGCCGCCGTGCGAGTGGCTTGTCGAAGCCCACCAGCCCGCCGGAGTTTTCGGCCAACGGAGTAAGATATTACAATAATTGGGCCGGTGCCATGTGGGAAGGAGCGAACGTTTGTATTATCCCCTGTATCTGCGTTCATCCGCGATCTCATCTTTTTTTTTCATAGGGAACTTTCAATTCTGCCACTGGTACCTTCATTGTCCCTGCTCTTTCTGGAAAAGGCGGTGCTGCTGCTGGTGCATGGGTCGGCATCGACGGTTACACATGCCAGAATGCTATTCTCCAGACTGGTGTAGAATTTGCGGTCGGTACAGATGGAGAGACCGACGCTATCGGTGAGATCCAGGTGTTGGATATCCATTCTGAACTGCTTTTTCATCGCTTGTTCATCGACAGCTTGGTACGAGTGGTACCCCGATGTATCCTATAATTTCACCGGCATCCCCGTCTCTGTCGGTGACACTCTCAAGGCTACCGTCTTCGCTTTCAACGCTACTTCCGGCATAGCGCTCATCGACAACTTGACGACCGGCATCGGCGTCCACAAGTATCTGACCTCTAGCCATGCACTTTGTGGGCAGAACGCGGAATGGATCGTTGAGGACTTTTCAGAGGACGACGGCTCTCTTGTTCCCTTGGCTGACTTTGGAGCGGTGACGTT
>JBBPMG010000407.1:0-22419 GCA_038090195.1 Boletellus deceptivus
CGGTGACACGCGGCCCTTCTTCTGCACACCGGGGTAATCGTCGGCGAGTCATCCTCACTGGTCCTCCCAGGTTCCTCGCCATCGGAGGGGTGTCCCAATCGAGTTCTAACAACTCAGGCATGGGTGGATCTGCTTCTGCATGGTCGGAAAGGTACCTGTGTTGTGGCATAGGGGTTGGGCGGTGGTGTGGCCAGGACGAGGGTGGTGAAGTTGACTGCTGGGATCTGAATGGGTAGGGGCTCCGGTGATACCGAGTGTGATAGGCCAGGAATTGGGAGGCCGTCTCTGGGGTGTCCGGCCTGGTCCACCTCACCATTAGGGGGTTCTCGCCAGTAGTACTTGCGGTATTCGTCGTCGGAGAGGAGGGCCAAATGAATTCGGAGAATGGGGAGATAGACATCTTCGGGTAGCCGATAGATGGGTGGTATTAGGCCAGCTGCCTCGAATAGTTCAAAGAGAGTCGCCCTTGCCCTTCCAAGATGGTGGAGACTATGCGCAGTGGAGATCCGATGGGGAAGTCCCAAGTCCTCGATTGTTTGAGAAGATGCTAACAGGTCCACAGTGAGCCTTCGGGAATGGACATAAAATGAATAGAGTCGAAGAAGTAACAGAAGAAAAGTGTCGCTTTCTCGATGAAAGATTTGTTCCAAAGCAAATACTGCATCAGAGGAGTCAAGAAGATCGAAGATAAATCCCATTATGTGGGCGTCTGTAAGGCGATCCAAGTGAAGTCGAGGACGATCTTCTAAAGAAGGGGGAACAGCGGGGTCTGCCATTCTAGATTCGAGGTTTGGCAGTAGGACTAAAAGCTGGAGAATAAAAGGTTTTCCGAAAGACTAATTGGGAAGGATGAAGAGAGAATAGGATGAAGTATAAAGTGCCTGCTCTAGTGGAGGCAAAAGAAGTTTCGAAATAGTGGTCCGGAAGAGAAGAGAATAATTTGTTATGGGCGCGGGTTGCATCTTCGGACTCACCACCCTGGATTGGCATTGCTGGTCCAGCCCCCGTTGGTGGAGTCCTCCCCTGGAAATGTCACCGAAAAACCCCAGGTCCACATGACCTGGGGTAATTCCTATGGCTGGGTAGGGTCTGGGAGGTCGTGATCGGCGGGGGGAGCTGGTTGCGGTGGAGCGGAAACAGTGACGGCGTAGCGCACATCATTCTGGAGACTAATAATGCGCCTGTGGGAGTCCCAGACACAAAGGCCCAAAAGAAAGAGGGGGAAGAAGATAAAGGCGAAATAGAGAATGAGGAGGACGAAGGCGGGGGTTGGAATCGGAGGAAGAGAAAACATCGTAACTATTTGTATCATAGGGTTTTCTCCTTCAGCTGGGGTGTCTTCATCAGCCGGTTGGGGGGAATTCCTTGGGACAAGCTGCTTTATATGCATTTAGTAGTCGTCGTGCCCCGATTAGGTTCCATTCCGGTTCCCAAGTATTTTCTGCTGCGGAATACCCCTTCCAGGAAACTAGGTACTGCCTTCGGCCTGCAGTGCCTGTTACGTTTTGCCCTCTATTCTCGATGGACCCTATTTCTTTTTCCTTTTCTCATGATAGACGCTGCCACATCCACCCAACCGGATGCTTATTCTTTTCCTCGTATGTGTACATCCGATCCTACGGAACAATTGTCATACCTGCTTATGCCATGTCCAATCCAACTCGGACTTCCTTTTCATCTCCGTTTCTCTTTGTCATCTTGTGTACGATATGCCCGGTCGGGCTCGGACCCCAATTTCCTTTCTTGATTTTCTTTCATTGTATGATTCCCTTTTCTTTCTTACGCACCGCTTGGTCCGTGCGCATCACTTACAAGTATATAAGACCTCGCTTTCCATACCATGTACCTTAAGCTAGTCTTACTCGAATCTTAGCTTCATCACATCGAACCTTGTCCGACCTCGCCTTCACTTGGTTGTCCTTGTCACACCGACCCGGCTGGTTCCCTAGTACCGCTGGTACACCGAACCCTTGAGGAGTAGCTAAGCCCTCTCCCTTGCAGCCTTACCCTGAACCCGTTTGACTGACTATGTCATCAATATGCGGATACCTTGAACCACCGAACCATTGTCGAAGCTCTCAAGTCTATGCTCATTGCTACCCGCGCCAAGCGTAACAAAAGACTAGCTTCTCTTTGGCCTGCTCTCTAGCAGCGCCCACCCACCGTCACCATTGACCCCCAAAACTCATTCTCTCGTCACGGTCGTCGCCACTGGCGTGCACCACCCCCAGACCCCTCTGACTCCGAACCTGAGCGAGCCGTTACTCCTCAGGAAGACCTTGACCCCATTGAATCCCTGAACCTTCCCACTGCCCCCACCGCCTTCGAATCCTCCGATGTCTCTGCTCTTTCCCAACAGCTTTTTTCACAGTTACAGATACCTTGACACCGCTCTCCGTCCCCACAATGAACCCCGACTCTCCCCATACCACTGCCCCCTGCCACCATGACTTCGAAACCCACTGAGCTTCGGCTTAACACGCCGAAATCTTACAACGGATCCTCCGCCACCGCCGAGTTCTGGCTTAACTCAGTCAGGACTTATTTGCTTATCAACCAAGATCTCTATAACAATGACGACAAGAAGGTTGGGTTCGCCCTTTCCTTCATGACTGAGGACACTGCCAAGAGCTGGGCAGCTGTCTGCACTTGTACCGCCCTGAACGCCGGATCTTTCGGCGCCTTCAAAGACTTCGTCTCGGACTTTAACGGGACGTTCCTGAATACCCAAGCTGAGGCCGAGGCTACCACTTGGCTCACGAACACTTGTGTCCGCTCAGATGACTACCTTCCCAAATACCTCGCTGAGTTCAAACTCAAAGTCGTTGAGGCCAAACTCGACAACACCGCCAACGCCGCCACAATCATTCATTACCTCTGTGCCAGCATCCCTCCTTGGCTTTTGGACCGCATTTACGGTCTCGACACTATCCCCACGACCTCTGAAAACTGGTACAAGAAAATCAACCAGTTTTACTCTCAGAAACGCTTTGCCGCCGCCGTGGCAAAACAACACAGCACCAGGACCCATGCAGTCTTTACCCCCACCGTTACCCCAAAAGCCATCCCAACCCCCGCTCACGATCCCAATGCCATGGACATGGATCACCTTACTCGTCTCACAGATAAAGAACGTGACCAGTATAGGAAGGAAGGGAGATGTTTCCGGTGTCGCCAACTCGGCCACATGGCCAGGGAGTGCCCCCAAAACTCTCACCAACACACCACCAACCCCTTCCACGCTCCCAAGGTCGCCGTGGTTGAAGGCTCAGGCACACTGGAGGAGGTGTATGACGACGAAACAATCCGAAGGCTTGGAGAGGAAGCCTTTGGAAGGGATTTTTAGTATGGAGGACCGCGTCAACACCAGTATCCTCCACGAGTAGTAGGCCGAAGAAACGAAACTCGTTGTATTTGCCAATCAAATTAATCGTTTCCCTGCTTATGCTAAAAGCCGTTGACACCACCGCTATCCTAGACTCTGGTACCCAGATCAACTGCATTGACTGGGACTTCGTTAAATGCCACGACATCCCCATAACCCCCCTCGCCAAACCCTTTGCTATCCGAAACGCAGATACCTCCCTGAACACGACTTGCCGCTTTGAGGCGGTACTCTTCACCCAGATTGGAGGCGTGACTCAGCGCATTGCCTTCTACGTTATCAATGGAGGAAAGGAGAATGTAATCCTAGGTTTTCCTTGGCTCCGTGCCACCGAACCCATGATCGACTGGGCTGCCAGTCAAGTCCTCATACCTTTGACCAAGGATAAGTCCTCTCTCCTCAAGAAGACACAACGCAACGAACGGATGGTGTTTGTCACCAAAACCTCCCGTCCTTCTCCAACTTCCTCACCTCGAAAGAACCTTCCCAACGAAACCGTGCTTGAACCCGAGGAACTCTCCGGGTTTCACCAGTATTGCCAAACTGAGGATGAGGAGGATTTCACAGTACAAGCTCACCACCGTGCCGAAATTTACCGCATCCAAAGGTTCGGATCTCGGTTCGCCAATGCTGAGGCTATGGCACAGATCCGAAAGATTACCCTGTCGACCGAGCTGGCTATTCAAGCTGAGCTCGCCAAACCCAAGAAAACCTTGCCCCCCGAATACTCCAACTTCGCTTCCGTTTTTAGTAAGGAAGCAACCAACCACATTCCCCCCTCACACTCGTATGACCACGCCATCAACCTTAAGGAATCCTTCGTTCCCAAGGTTGGAAAACTCTACCCCTTGTCCGTCGAAGAAAAGAAGGCCGCTGACGCCTTTATCGACAAAAACCCTGCATCCGGAAAGATCCGGCCCTCCAAGTCCTCCCAAGCTTCCCCCTTCTTCTTCGTCAAAAAGAAGGATGGTGGTCTCCGTCCCTGTCAAGATTATCGATACCTGAACGAACACACTGTTCGAGATGCGTATCCTCTTCCTCTAATCTCTGAGCTGATCGACAAGCTCAAGGACGCCAAATTGTTCACCAAGTTTGACGTTCGATGGGGATACAATAACGTCTGCATCAAGGATGGAGACCAATGGAAGGCCGCGTTTATTACCCATCGTGGACTCTTTGAACCCACGGTCATGTTCTTCGGCATGACCAATTCCCCCCCCACGTTCCAGCGATTCATGATAGACTCCTTTAGGGACATGATCGCTGAAGGATGGTTGATCATTTATATAGACAACCTCCTTATTTACTCTGACGATGATGAAGCCGTCCACCAAGAATGGGTGCGACGTGTCCTCCAACGGATGCAGGAACTCGACCTGTATCTCAAACTCGAGAAATGTACGTTCCATGTACGAGAGGTTGACTATCTCGGATTAGTCATTAAACCCAGATCCCTCGTCATGGATCCAACCAAGGTCGCTGGCCTTAAGGACTGGCCAATCCCCACCAAGGTCCGCGATGTCTGATCTTTCCTTGGCTTCGCCAACTTTTACCGCCGCTTTGTCCCTCATTACTCGGACATTGCGTGTCCCCTCCTTGACCTCACCAAGAAGAACCAACCCTGGGCTTGGACTCCTACTTGCCAAGCCGCCTTCAAAGAACTGAAAGGCATCTTCACGGCCCAACCGGTTCTTCAACTCCCTGATCTCTCCGCTCCTTTCACCATCTCCACTGACGCTTCCAAGTATGTGTCGGGAGGAGTCCTCCTCCAGTGCAATGCCAACCATGAATGGCAACCCTGCGCTTACCTTTCCCAGACATTCGGCCTGGCTGAACGTAACTATGACATCTATGATCGGGAGCTCCTTGCCGTCATGAGAGCTCTTGAAGCCTGGCGTCACTACCTTCTCGGCACCCTTCACCCCGTCCAGGTCTTCACGGACCACAAAAACCTCATGTATTTCCGACAACCCCAGAAATTAAACTGCTGGCAAGCACGGTGGCTCCTTGATCTTTCGGAATACGACCTCCAATTTTCCCATGTCCCTGGGAAGGATCTCTCTGCCCCTGATGCCCTTTCTCGTCACCCTGACCACATCCCTGAAACTGACAATGACAACGAAGATGTTACCTTACTCTCCGACTCTCTCTTTGTCAACCTAGTTGACAAGGAACTCTCAGACAAAATCGTGTCTTCCTCCTCCTCAGATCCCCTCATCCTTGACGCCCTCCACGCTCTCCCCGGCGAACTTCCGGCATGCTTCCGCTCCTGTCTTTCAGACTGGAAATTCAATGCTGGAATCCTTACTTATCAGAACCGGGTATATGTCCCCACTGACACCAACCTTCGCCATTCCATCGTGGCACGGCATCACGACCATCCCACTGCTGGTCATCCCGGCGTTCTCAAAACCTGTCAGCTTGTTGTGGCTGAATTCTGGTGGCCAGGACTCGTCTCTTTTGTCCACCAATATGTTGCTGGCTGTGCTATTTGTCAGCAACACAAGGTAAACACACACCCAACGCACCCCCCATTGTCCCCCATCCGTTCTACCGCCTCCCGTCCATTTCAACAGATCTCTTGTGATCTAATTACCGACCTCCCTGTGTCCTCGGGTTTCGATTCATTACTGGTCGTGGTCAACCACGGCCTTAGTAAGGGGGTAATTCTCTGCCCCACCAAGAAATCTGCCACTGCCACCAACATCACCGCCCTTTTTCACGAAACCATTTACAAAAGATTCGGCCTCTACGACAAAATCATCTCTGATCGCGGACCGCAGTTCACGTCTTCGTTTGCCAAGGAACTCGGACGACTCCTCAGCTATGAACTAGCCCTCTCTACTGCCTATCATCCTCAAACGGATGGAGAGACCGAACGAGTCAACCAGGAGATTGAGATGTATCTCCACATCTTTTGTAACGGTAACCCCTCGGCTTGGGCAGAACACATTACCCTTGCCAAGTTTACTCACAATCACCGCCCTCATTCCATCACAGGGAAGTCGCCGTTCTACCTGATGATGGGATATGAACCCCGCCCTTTCCCCACGGTCATCTCCGAAACTTCTATCCCTGCCGTGGAATCCTGTCTAAAGGCCCTCTCCACCGCTCGCGAAGAAGCCCTCGCTGCCCATGAATTAGCTCGCCAGACCATGAAGGCCAGGAATTCCAGGGTCTTCACCCCATTCAAAGTCAGCGACAAGGTATGGCTCGAGGGACGGAACTTGAAGTGTTCCCTTTCCAATCCGAAGTTCGCTGCCAAACGAGAAGGCCCCTTCGCAATCACCACTGTTCTCTCCCCTATCACATACAAACTCCGCATCCCCGCCGCATGGAAAATCCATAATGTCTTCCATGCTTCCCTCCTATCCCCGTACCATGAGAACCCCATCTACGGACGGAACTTCCCTGCACCGCCCCCTGATCTCATCGATAACGAAGAACACTTCGAAATCGAAAAGATCATACGTCGCCGTGGAGCTCCCTCCCATTGGAAATACCTGGTCCGATGGAAGGGATATTCAGTCGAAGAAGACACATGGCTTCCTGAGAGTGAGTTCTCTCATGCATGAACCACCCTCCTGGAGTATAAGAAATCCCTGCGGTCTAAACCCTGCTTGTCCCACTCTTAACTCTGAACCACCATGTCCTCCAACGCCAACCCCACAGCTCCTTCCTCCTCCGTTGTCCCCACTCCCCTGTCATCACCTCTCCCCTTCCCTCGTCCCACCTACGCCTCTCGGCTCCATGCCTACGACAACGCTGACCATGAGACCCGCCTCCTCATGTCTATGATGGTTCAAGACCCCCACCTCGCCTCCATCATCGACCATGTTCTTGAGCCCCACTCTCCTCTCGACACCTTGTATAAAGCTTACTTAGACAACTGTTCCATTTATTTGCACTTAGGATACCTATGCGACACGCATTCTACCCGGGCTAGACCCGTTTCTATTCCCAACATCCTCAAGTTTCATTGGGCAAATCAATGAGACGCCCTCCTTACCGCCCTCTACCAGCTCGGTATGGACGAACTGCTAAAGGAAGTGGACGCCTATGTGGCTACTTTACAGCCACCGAACCCCACTCTGCCTTCGCATCTGTCTGATGCCCAGTCCACCATCCTACGTCCTATTTCAGTTCCCCTCACCGCTGTCCAAGCCAAGCTAGCGCACCCTGTTGCCTTGTCCCGCACCGAAACACTGATCACTCCCGAAGGGGTAATTAACCCCACCTCTCGCCATGTCACGTTCGACGTCACTCCATCCCCATCATTGTCCCTGCTAAACACTGAAGAAGAAGAAGCTTTAGACTGCGCGGAGTGACTAGATCGGCCCACTGAACCTCTGCCGCCTAGTCACCACAGATATCACCAGGCATGTTTTGAATGTCGTCGCCTAGGTCACATTCGTATCCAATGCGACCTCTACTGCTGCCCCCATTGTCTCCACTTCACACCCGGGCATACTCAAGCCCGGTGCCCTCTTCGTAGGCAAACTCCAATATCCTCTCCCTCCACATCATCCCAACACTCCAGCCATCACAGTAGCGCCTCCTCATTGGGGTCGATGGCTGCTAGTCGGTCAGTGTCCTCCCCTACTCGCCCAATCCCAGTTCCTCCCCCACACTCGCGCCCCGTGGAGACCAGGATATCCTCACCACCGTATGACTATGATCACGACGATGTATGGGATGACTCCGCCTATGCCAACGTGACCGGCTCCCCCGGGATGTATTCCAGGGATTTCTAGACAGGGTCGTCTCGATCCTAGTAAGGGGGTAATGTTACGTTTCGCCCTCTATTCTCGATGGATCCTATTTCTTTTTCCTTTTCTCACAATAGACGCTGCCACATCCACCCAACCGGATGCTTATTCTTTTCCTTGTACATATACATCCGATCCTATGGAACAATTGTCATACCTGCTTATGCCATGTCCAATCCAACTCGGACTTCCTTTTCATCTCCGTTTCTCTTTGTCATCTTGTGTACGATATGCCCGGTCGGGCTTGGACCCCAATTTCCTTTCTTGATTTTCTTTCATTGTATGATTCCCTTTTCTTTCTTACGCACCGCTTGGTCCGTGCACATCACTTACAAGTATATAAGACCTCGCTTTCCATACCATGTACCTTAAGCTAGTCTTACTCGAATCTTAGCTTCATCACATCGAACCTCGTCTGACCTTGCCTTCGCTTGGTCATCCTTGTCACACCGACCCGGCTGGTTCCCTAGTACTGCTGGTACACCGAACCCTTGAGGAGTAGCTAAGCCCTCTCCCTTGCGGCCTTACCCTGAACCCATTTGACTGACTATGTCGTCAATACGCGGATACCTTGAACCACTGAACCATTGTTGAAGCTCTCGAGTCTACGCTCGTTGCTACCTGTGCCAAGTGTAACAGTGCCTCGATGGCTTAGGATTTGTTGGACCTCGTACTGGTCTTCTCCTGCGATGATGTCAGGTGGCAGATTGATGAAATTGGGGCCGTGCTCCGCAGTCTCTCGATATGGGGAGAGTAGGGAGGCGTGGAACACAGGGTGTACCTTCCAGGTGGGAGGGAGCCGCAATTGGTAGACCACGGGGGAGATTACCCGTTCTATTTCAAATGGTCCTTCCCATCGGGGAGCCAGCTTGCGAGAGGCATACCGCATTTGGAGATTCCTGTTATCCAACCAGACCTTATCGCCCACTTTCCAAGGTTTAAATTTTGATTGGACCCATGCCGCCATCTGTTGCCTGGCTACATGATGGGCGTGCTGTGCCTCCTCCTGGGCCCGTTTTAGTAGGGTGAGTCGTTCTTCTAGAGCGGGGAGGAACATTTTTCTGAGGAAGGGGTAAGCACAGGGTTCATATCCCATCATGAGAGAGAAAGGGGTCTGCTTGGTGATGGAATGCACCGCGGTGTTGTGGGAGAATTCGGCCATGGGGAGGAGTTCAGCCCAAATGTGCGGGTTGCCTTGGCAGAAGATGCGGAGATAGGTTTCAAGCTCTTGATTTATGCGTTCGGTTTCTCCGTCAGTTTGCGGGTGGTAAGCGGTGGAAAGAGCTACGTTGTATTCTAGGAGTCAGGCAAGTTCTCTAGCAAATGCGGAGGCAAATTGGGGTCCTCGATCAGAAATGCATTTGTCATGCAGACCGAAGCGGGGGAAGACTTTCTGAAAAAAGAGTGAGGCTATGCCCTTGGCGTCAATGCTTTTGGTACACGGGGTGAAAATTACCCCCTTCGTAAGGCTGTGGTCGACCACGACCATGACAGAATCAAATCCGGCAGATAGGAGGAGATCGGTGATGAGATCGACAGAGACTTCCTGAAATGGACGTGTGGCGGTACTGGCAATGGGGTTTGCTGGTGGGACCGTCGGGTGTGTGAGAACTTTCGAGGCCTGGCAAGTGGCGCAGCCCGAAATGTACTTTCTCACCAAGCCGGAAAGCCCCGGCCACCAATAATCGCGTTGCAACAGGTGTAAAAGCCGGAAAAAGCCGGCATGCCCCCCAGCACTGGAAGTGTGGATGGAATGAACCAAATCCCGCCAGGCGGGTTCCGGGATGTACAGGTGCCCCTGGAAATATAGGGAGCCATTGTTGAAGTGCCAGTTGGCAGGGCGAACACGCAGAATGATAGATCTGTCCTCGGCTAGCGCGGTGAGCACGTCAGCGACCAAGGGGTCGGAAGAGGTGGACTGGAGGATTTTCTCCCGGAGGGCGAGGTCAATAGTTCAGACGAAATGTTCTTCCAAGAGAAGAGTTACGTTTGCATTATCCAAATCTGTATCCTCAGCAGCGGTTCTGGACAGAGCGTTGGCAGGAGCCATATTAGAAGCCAGGGTGTGTTGAAATGCCAGATCAAAATCCTGCAGGAACAACATCCAACGTGCTTGCTGCCGGGAGAGCTTTTGGGGTTGGCAGAAGTAAGTGAGGTTCTTATGATCAGTGAGAACCGTAACTCGATGTTGCGTTCCTGTGAGATAGTGTCGCCATTCTTCCAACACTCGAATGACAGCCAGGAGTTCCCGATCATAGATGTCGTAGTTCCACTCTTCGGGGGAAAAGGTTTTAGAGAAATAGGCCGTGGGGTGAAGGTCCCCATTGGCATCTTTTTGCATGAGGATGGTGCCACATGCCACTAAGGAGGCGTCAGTCATGACAAAAAACGGATGCTCCACTCTCGGAAGTTGAAGGACCGGTCGGGTGCAGAAGGCCACTTGCAACGCTAGAAAAGCCTGTTGACACGAGTCTGTCCAGTCCCACACTGATCCTTTCTTAGTGAGATTGTGAAGAGGTTGACAGATCTCTGAGAAGTTAGGGATGAACTTGCGATAAAAGTTGCAAAATCCCAAGAAGGATCGGACAGCTTTGACGGACCGTGGGGGGGTCCATTCCTGGATGGCTTTTAGTTTGACCGGGTCTAGGGTGATTTGCCCTGGGTGAATGATCATTCCCAGGTATTCCACTTCTTTGACATCAAAAAAGCATTTAGTGAGCTTGAGGAACAATTTATGCTTCCTCATCCTTTGGAGAACCTGATGCGTCCTTTGGTGATGGATTTCTAGGTCACCATTTGTATGAATGATAAGGTCATCCATATAGATCAATAACCATCCCTCGGCAACCATGTCTCGGAAGATATCGTCCATTAAGGCTTGGAATGTAGGAGGGGAGTTGCAAAGCCCAAAGAACATCACTGTTGGCTCAAAGAGACCAAACGGGGTGATGAACACCGCTTTCCATTTGTCCCCTTCTTTTATCTGAACGTTGTTATACCCCCATCGTATGTCGAATTTGGTGAAGATCATGGAGCTCTTTAGTTGATCAAGAAGTTTGGAGATCAGGGGGAGGGGGTAGGTGTTCTTTACAGTGTGTTGGTTTAGGTACCAGTAATCCTGACAGGGGCGTAGTCCGCCGTCTTTCTTTGATACAAAGAAGAATGGTGACGCTTGTGGTGACTTGGAAGGTTGTATTTTTCCAGATGCGAGGTGCTCATTGACAAATTCTTTGCATGCAGCGAGCTCTGCGGGGTTTAAGGGATAGGCTTTAGCGACTTTTGGTAAGAAGTTGCTCGTGACATCTATAGCGTGGTCGTAGGGTCGTTTTGGGGGTAGCTCTCCTTTGGTTGGTTCCCCGAATACGTCCGCATACTGCTGGAATTCTTTAGGTAGTTTCACACTAGTTATCTTCGCCTGTTGTGCCAATTCAGTGGACAAAGTGGTTTGGGCGATAGAGAGATGATCGAGCTCGAGGTACCTCATGAGATATTGTTGTTCGATGGGGTCGATCCTGGGTCTTTTTGGTGCAATAGACACAGTTCTGCTTTCCCAGTTGATGTGCGGGTTGGCTTCTCGAAGCCAGGTAATCCCAAGGATCAATTGTTCTTTCCCGCAGTCTAGGACTAAAAAGGTCCTGGTTTCTTCTTGTTCGGCGATTCGTAGTGTCAGGGTAACTGAGTGCCAGATGAGACCTCCTTGGTTTCCTGACCCATCCACGTTATTCGCAACAAATGGCTTTGGAAGTCGATCCATTTTCCAAGAGTTTGCCTTTACGAGATACTTGTGGATGAAACACCCAGTTGCCCCACTGTCGATCAGGGCAGTGACGTCAATGGATTTTTGCGACCCTTCTTTGTATAAATTGATGGGAAGTTTGATTGCTCTAGAGTTTGTTCCTAATACAAAGATGGGAATGAGATCTATAGGAGGCGTAGCCATTGATTCTACCCTCCTTAAAAATCTGGTTCGATGGTGTTTACACGAATCTCTTGTTCTTCTTCAGGAGTCGTGCAAACTTTGAGGATTCGGAGGAGCTCGTTCCTGGAAAGGTCGCTGTTCTGGATGAATTCTCCCAGAGCATCTGTTTCTACTGCGGCAACGGTAGTCGAGGGTCGACAATGGGTGTTTCCTACTGGTCGAGATCTTCCCCCTTTCTTGTGGTTACCTGATCAGCACCCCACTTGGTGACATATGAAGCATTTATTATTCTTCATATGCTCAGCTCGCTCAGTGGGAGAGAGTTGGACAGAATCAATGTCCATGGCATTTGGATCCCTCGTGGGGGTGCTCCTGGCCGCAGAGGTGAACGGGAGGTAGGAGGTTCATTCCCTTATCTTTTTCAACCTCCTGAAATTCTCGTCGAGCACATGAGCTCGCTTTATCCAATCCTTCCAGGTTGTTGGCTGGGGATTGAGTGTTGCCATGGCGTTGGCGAGTTTCCCGTCCACCCCTCTTCATAGGACATTTATGAGGATGTCGTCGTGTCTGGTGTCCAGCTTGCTTTGATATGCTTGTAATTCGAAGGTGGACGTGTAGGAGTCAAAATTTCCCCTTTTGAGTCTTTGGGGGATATTTCTTTCTTCTTCGTCAGGAAAATCGCTTTGCTTCAGGTCATAAATGGTGTTCCGAGCCTGTTCCTGTTGTCCAGAAGGGATGAAGGCTGCCCGGAAGGCTGTGAGGAAGTCGTCGTAGGTGGAATCAGGGGCTCGGTTGTACCAGCTTTCTGCGAATGCGGCTCCTCTTCCTTTGGTGAGTTTATTGAGGCAGGTGAGGATCATTACTGGTTCGTCCTTTTTATAGATATGGTCATTGATTGCAAAGTATGCGTTCATTGACATGATCCACCTTTCAGCGTCTTCGGGTTGTCTGCTGAAGTCTCCTGGGAGGGCTGCACGAAGCTCTCCCTTCTTATCCGTTGTATTGGCAGTAGCGTCTGCCATTTCTTCGTCTTTATCTGACGTCTCAGATACTGCTGGCTCTACTCGAATGAGAGGCGATGGTAACGGTGATGGGGTGGTTGGTTCCGCTGTGGTCAAAATAGGTCCTACAGGCTGGACAGGAGCTAGCAATGAGGAGGAAGGTCGTCTCCTTCTGACAAGTGGATTCGCGGCAGGGGAGGGTCTTCCTGCGATGCATTGCAAAATCGGCAAGGCACTCTGATATGGATTCTCGTATGGCAACGGCTGGTTTGACTGAGACGGAGTTCCTTCGTCCTCAGTATAGAACACGTCTTCATGTTCCTCGTCTGATCCCTTCGGGGCACGGTACGACGTGTTTGTCGTTTGATAGGACCCTTCTGCTAAAAAGCAGGGGTCTGGGGGATGAGCTAGTTCTTTTGTTACGCGTATGCGTAGTTCCTAGCTATCGAGCGCACTGTCTGTAGTAGTGTGAGACTATTAGAGATCCGGGTCTCACTATCCTTTCACAAAAGGACTTGTGGATGGCTAAGTTACTACACGTAGATTGCATAGAACTAGCTAGGGAAAGGTACTGTACACAGACTCATATAAATACTCGAGCATTGCTGTACCAACTGGATGCGGTAGTACCACCTATAGTAGCTGGAGTTACTCGATATGGTAGTTGGGGAGACGCGGCGTGATGAGAGACGTGCCGTGGGAGTGGTAACGTCCGAATGTGGAAGTGTAATAGTAGTAGTACAAATAAGGAAGGCGAGCTCACAGGATGGACAACAGATCAAGGTAAAGCAGTAGGGTTTCCTCATTGAGAGGAATTACTGCGTCTAGTGAGTTCTAGGAAACAAGGGAGTCATCCTCATATTGGACTGGGAAGATGTCCCCGACGGAGGAGGCAGCAAATACAGCCGAGGATTGGGCAAGCCCGTAGTGTACCGTAACAGCACTGCCTCATGGCTACAAATTGGTCCTTCGATCATGTGATTTGGCCTTGTGGCTGTGGAGATATATCAATTCTAAAACAGCTACTCCATTGCAAGGGTTTATTCACTTTTGGTGGCAGAAGGGTATTTGGAGGTACTCAGTACTTGGTATAGCCTCCTTTGGCCTTAAGCACTGCCTGAACTCTCCTAGGCATGCTTCAATCAGCTTCTGACACTCTGCAGCTGGTATTTTGTCCCACTTTGAAACAACTGCTTACCAGCCCTACTATAAGTGCATGTTGTTTGGGGCAAGGAGTCAAGTGTCAAGGCTGAGCAGGCAAGCTCAAGGAGGACAAGACAGGGTCCTCCAGTGAGTTGGGGGTGTCTCTTATATACTACTTTACTGTTTACATTAGTGTACACTACATCTACAGATGTCCTATGCAAATCAGGTTCAGAAGTACATGAGGTGAACATGTGTATGGGCTATGGGTACTGGTCTGAGGGCTTTGGATGTGAGGCTCTAGGGTATAGTGATAAAAGGGGATGCCATGAGGCTATTCCAGGTGAGATCCATGGAGATTAGCATAAGTCAAATACTATATTTAGCTGTTTGGGTCTATATGAAATATATTGGTAATGGGACTCTACAGGTTCAAGGGCTGCCACCCAGGCTGTGTGTGCCTGTCCCTGACATGTGTCAAACATGTGTGTAATGGAAGCAGGGTATGGGGTATAGGGGATTAAGCCCTGGATCTAGGAAGTAGGTCTAGTGGTCTAGACTGTAACCTGTGCACCATGAGGCAATATGAGTCTGGGTGATTCAAACTGGTTCTGAACTCGATCTATGAGCCATGAGGATGTCCTAGACCTGCTAAGTCTGAATGGAGAATAGATAACTGATGGATAGCTGAATAAACTCATAGAATATTTAGATTAAGTTAAAAAAGTCTGGAAAAATACTAGAAAAATGTGGAAAATTGTGCAGAAAAATAGAGGAGTGTAACACACTCCACCTGAATTCTCTCCTACAACTCTAGAATTCCTTTAAAGGGGTGCTCGTACTCTCCAAGCCTTCTCTTAAAGTAACCTCAAACATGTTCTATGAGATTAAGGTCAGGAGGCTGTGCTGGCCATGCTATGGTACTAAAATCCTGTTCATCTAGCCACTCCTTGACCTTCTTGCAAGTATGCTTAGGGTCATTGTCTTGTTGAAAGATGGTTTCAACAGGATTGAGACCATAATAGTTGAAACAACCTCAATACCAAGTGTAGAGGACTTGGATACTGGAAGACTTTAGAGATGAGAGTAGAGGGTAAAGTTCAAGGACTTCAAGACTGGGGTTGCCAGGCTTGAGCCTCAGGTTTATATACACATCTAAGTATTTGTACATATTTGTACAAATGACTAAATAGAGCAAATAGGACAAAGGGTTATTAGTCAAATAGGATGAGTCAATGGGAAAAGCATGAGTAAGAGTGTGTCATAATGAGTCATGAGGCTTAGGGTGCATGAGTCATGTGAGAAAGTGAATCATAGTGGATGAGTCAATCATCCAATGGAATGGAGATCTAAAGATAAGATAATCATCTGTGATAAGATAAGATTAGATAAGAAAGGTCACATGATCGACCTGATAAGATAAGATAGAGAAAAAGAAATAGAATAGATGCCTTTGGAGGCAGTGCTTGTAACAATAGTGAAGAGAATCTTGAAGTTCATTCTTCAAAATTTGAAGGTATAGGTTCCCATCCATCCTACCATCAACCTTGGTAGCATAGCAAACTCCCTTCCAACTCATGCAGCCCCACAGCATCACAGAACTACCTTCAAACTTGAGAGTCTTCTCTACCAGCCTATCATTAAGCCTCTCTCCTAGCTTTTTCCACACCCACTTGTGTCCATCTGACCCTAGGCAATTAATTTTAGTTTCATTTGACCATACTACTCTTTTCCAGTCCTCCAAAGCCCAATCCTTGTGAGCATAGGAAAAGTCTCATCTAGTCTTGTGATGCTTGGCAAAGACAATAGGTTGTTGTCACTTGAATACAGCCTTCATATCAGTTTTTTTTTCAAATGCTGGTGAACAGTGTTGGAATTAAGAGGTTGGTTGATGATATTGGTGAGGGCCTCAGTCACTTGGACAGCATTTTCTGCCTTGTGAGTAGAGATGAGATGAATAGCATGACAAATATTAGTAGGAGAAAGTTCGGTTGGACAACCTCCAATGAACTTTTGCAAGTTAGAATACTGCTTTGAATGAAGCCTAGAGATAGTAGAGATGTTGAGGCCAGTGGAAGAGGCAATAGAGCAAGCAGAATGGCCAGAATCAAGCATAGTCAAGATAGTGTTCTTTTGAGTGAAGGAGATGGATCTCATGATGGTAGAAGTTGGAATGAAAGAAGTGTGTAAACTTTTTCAAAGCTTAGACATCATGTTTATATGTGTATCTTTGTTTTTAGGACCAAACAAACACAAATATCCCATCATTTGGCCAAGATTCAACCTTTCAGCCTCAAAGTGAATAAACCCTTGCAATGGAGTAGCTGTTTTAGAATTGATATATCTCCACAGCCACAAGGCCAAATCACATGATCTAGGGACCGATTTGTAGCCATGAGGCAGTGCTACCATGTGTCTCACCAATGCTAAGCAAGATTCCCATGCCATTAGCTGTCATATTGCAAGTAATACAAAACAGTAAAACATTGCAAGGGTTTTTTCACTCACTGTAATGCATCATTCAAGTTGGCCATTGGTCTGACTGATTTTATACATCAATGTTACAGTAAGCTCAGAAACCCTTTCCATACTAATCTGAATAGAAGTATGTGTAGTGCACTGCCAAACACTGTAGGAATCTTGCTTAGCTTTGGTGGAGTTATAAATAGTATATACTCCTGGCTATCAAATTGTCCCCTAGATCATGTGATTTGGTTCACACACTGTGGAAATATCATGACTACAAGTCAGCAATGTCATGAAAAGGGTTTTTGAGCTTTTAAATTGAATATGGTACTAGTACTTGGTATATCCTCCATTTGCCTTAAGCACTGTCTGAATCCTTCTAGACATACTTTCAATGAGCTTCTGACACTCCTTCACTGGTATTCCCTCCCACCCCACCCAAACTCTATCCCATAATTCCAAAATTCCCTTAGAAGGATGTTCATGCTCTGCAAGCCTTCTTTTCAATCATCTCCAGAGATACTCAATAGGATTTAGATCAGGAGAATATGCAAACCAAATGATAGTCTCAAACTCCTGCTCTTCTAGCCACTTCTTCACCTTTTTACAAATATGCTTGAGGTCATTGTCCTGTTGAAAGATAATGTTAGGAGAATTGAGCTTATAATGCTCTAGGGTTTGTTGTAGCTCATCCTTCAAAATCTGGAGGTAGAGGTCTCAATCCATCCTACTATCAATCTTGGTAGCAAAGCTAGCTCCTTGCCAAGTCATACAACTCCACATCATCAAAGAACCCCCTTTGAATCTGAGGGTTCCTTGTACCAGTCTATCACTGAGCCCCTCACCTGCTCTTTTCTGTGCCCACTTGTATCCATCTGACCATATTACCTTCCTCTAGTCCTCTATTGTCCAATCCTTGTGAACCCCTGCAAAGTCCAAGCAAGCCTTGCAATATCTGGTAGAGAGTACAGGGCATCTGGACTTGACTACAGCTTTCATACCAGATTTCTTCAAGTGAAGACAAATTGCACTTGCACATAGAGGCTGATTGATGATGTTGGTGAGAGCTTTGGTCACTTGAACTGCATTTTCAACTCTACCAGAGGTAATAAGATGTTGGGCATGATGAATGTTAGCAGAGGAAAGTTTAGAAGGGCCACCTCCAACAGCTTTGAGAAGGGTAGAATGCTGCTTGGAATGAAGCTTGGATATGGCACAAGGGCTAATGTTACATTCCCCTATTTTTCTGCACAGTTTTCTGCATTTTTCTAGTATTTTTCTAGACTTTTCTAGCTTAATCTGAACATTCTATGGGTTTATTCAATTACCTACCAGTTATCTATTTCCCATTTGGACTTAGCAGATCTAGGATGTCCTCATGGCTCATAGATCAAGTCCAGAACCAGTCTGAGTCATCCAGACTCATATTGCCTCATGGTGCACAGGTTATAGTCTAGACTACTATACCTACTCCCTAGATCCAGGATCTAATCCCCTACATCCCATACCCTGCTTCCATTGCACACATGTTTGACACATGTCAGGGACAGGCACACACAGCCTGGGTGGCAGCTCTTGAACCTGTAGAGTCCCATTACCAATATATTTCATATAGACCCAAACAGCTAAATATAGTATTTGACTCATGCTAATCTTCATGAATCTTGTTAGGAATAGCCTCATGGCATTCACCTTTACCATTATACCCTAGAGCCTCATATCCAGAGCCCTCAGACCAGTACCCATAGCCTATACCCATGTTTGCCTCATGTACTCCTGAACCTGATTTGCATAGGACATCTGTAGATGTAGTGTATACTGATGTAAACAGTAAAGTAGTATAAAAGGGACACCCCCAATTTGCTGGAGGACATAGTCTTGTCCTCCTTGAGCTTGTCTGCTCAGTTCAAGAACTTGACTCCTTGTCTATCAAAACACACACTTCCAGCTTGGACTGGTAAGCAGTTGTTTCAGTTAATGCCAGTTTGCTTGGCAATGGCTTCACCAGAATGGCCAGTATCAAGCAGAGAGAGGATGTTGGCTTATTGAGCAAGAGAAAGAGATCTAACCATGATGGTGAATAAGAATCAAGAAGTGTGTGAACTTTTTAAAACTCAGACATGCTATTTACATGTATAGCATTGTTTGTGCAAACAAACAATGACAACTATCATATAATTTGACTAAGATTCTAGCTATCAATTCAAAAGCTTAAAAACCCTTTCCATAACATTGCTGACTTGTGATCATGATATTCTCACAGTGTGTGAACCAAATCACATGATATAGGGGGTAATTTGGTAGCCAAGGGTATGTACTATTTATAACTTCACCAAAGCCAAGCAAGATTCCCACAGTGTTTGGCAGTGCACTGTGTACACTGCCATCTAGGTTAATATGGAAAGAGTTTTTGAGCTCACTATAGTAATCACAGCAGATCTATAATAGCCATAGTGGATTCATAGTTTATTATAGTATACAGTACCTTAGTAAAATGTCAAAAATACTCTACAGCTCTCTAGTATTTTTTAGATTAAGTCTCTAAACTAATTTATCCTAGACTAATCCATTCTAATCATCCTAATCTAGTCTAACCTAGATAATTCCAGTCTAATCTAATCTGAATAATCCTAATCTAATCTAACTGTGATAATCCTAATCTAATTAAACTTCAGAATCCTAGCCTGATCTAACTTTTATAATTATAATCCAAGCCAATCTTGTCAATCCTAACTTGATCTAAATTTGACAATCTTGTTGAATGAGAAAATGAAAAAGAGGGAGATACAAAGGAAGAAAAGGAGAAAAATAAGGAAGAGAATGAGAAAAAAAAGAGGATGGATGAAAGAGAAAAATAGAAGAGAAAAGATGATGAAAAAGGAGCAGAAGATGTGATTGACTAGATCAAGTTAAGGTTATCAAGATTAGTTTAGGTTAGGATTATCTAAGTAAGATTCAGTTAGAATTATTTATCAAAGTATGTCAAAAGTATATCAAAATATAAAAAAGTGTAGGCAAATGTAGCCAACAAAAGTGTAGAAAAGTGTGGTGAATATAGTCAAAATGTATCAAAAATATATCATAGGGTATGTAAAATTGTAGTAAAATTGTAGTAAAGTGTATCAAAAATATAGCAAAATGTATCAAAAAGGCATACAAAAGTGTAGTAAAAGTGTAGTCAAAGTGTAGTAAGAAGATGTAGTGGAGGTGTAGTGAAGGTCTAGTGAAAAGACTTAATGGAATTCTGTTGCCAATTGCTTTTCCACACTTTGCATTTTTGGTTGAGTTTGAATTTTCCTGTAAATATATATAAACCAGGCTCTCTTGAAAATTTCCCACAGCTTCTCTTTCCTCAACCACCACTATCTCTCCTCTCTTTTTCAATATAACTTTTTTAGTACACTTTGACAAGTACTTTGATAGTAATGTCTCCTCATTGTTATGTACTGATTATTTGTCCTTTTGTTTGTATATACTGTAGATATACTTGTACTTGTTTATTATTATTTGTACATGTTTGTATGATTATATATATTGTATATCTACACTACACTATGCTTGATGCTGTTTGAAGCTTTGAGCCTGTTCCACTTAAACATGATAATTTCTTCTGACACATTTGTACTAAGCAAACCCATTCCATTAAGAACTTCTAAAGATGCTCTGTGAGGCACTTGCAAAACTTGTATCAGAGCAGGACATCAACAACATTGAGCACCTTGTCCAAGTAGCCTTGAGAATCTCAACATGAATGAATCAACTATCATAGTCAAGATACTACAGGGTAAAGCCATCAATATCCCCTGACAAGAGGAAATAGAGGATCTAGCCAACATATTGGAAGACAAACTCTAGAATCAACTTGGTTTTACTACTAACAAGCTTTCTTACTTTTAGGAATTTACAGATCCAAATATGATAATCAAACTATGGAAAGAGGAAGAGGAGAAACAGCTTACATTGGAGATGAGTAGCAAGGAACAACTACAACCATGTTGGCACCAATTAGTTGAAATTCTGCATATGCTCTGGTCTCTAAATCATGTGATTTGGTCCAAGGGGCATGAAGATATAATTATTTTAAAGTAGATATATCATTATAATACTTTTTGTACCTTTGAGATGAACAGGATATTTATGCAAAATCAGTACTTGATATATCTTCCTTTGGCTCTAACTACTGCCTGAATCCTTCTAGACATGCTCTCAATCAATTTCTGACACTCCTCCACTGGGATCTTCTCTCACTCTGCCTCAACTCTCTCTCATAGTTCCAGAACACCTTTAGGAGGATGCTCATACTCTGCAAGTTTTCTCTTGAGGTGGTTCCAAATATGTTGAATAGGATTGAGGTCTGGGGATTGTGCAGGCCACACCATAGTCCTAAACTCCTATTCCTCTAGCCATTCCTTGACTTTTTTGCAAGTGTGCTTTGGATCATTGTCTTGTTGAAAGATAGTATCAGGAGGATGAAGACTATAATACTCCAGATTTTGACAGAGCTCATTCTTCAAAATTTGAAGGTAGAGGTCCCCATCCATCCTACCATCAATCTTGATGGCAAACCCAGCACCTTGAAACAACTGCTTACCAGTCCAAGCTGGAAGTGCATGTTTTTGTAAACAAGGAGCCAAGTGCTTGAACTGAGCAGGCAAGCTTGAGGAGGACAAAAGTGGGTCCTCCAGCGAGTTGTGGATGTCCCTTATATACTACTTTACTGTTGACATCAGTATACACTACATCTACAGATATTCTGAACCAATCAGGTCAGGGGTACATGAAGTGAACATGTGTATGGGCTATGGGTACTGGTCTGAGGGCTCTGGATGTGAGGCTCTAGGGTATAGTGGTGAAGGTGAATGCCATGAGGCTATTCCTAACAAGATCCATGGAGATTAGCATGAGTCAAATACTATATCTACAGTGACTCACAAAATTGTCCCAATGTTTGATACTTTTTGATTGTTCATTGAATATCACTTGTATATAAACAGATATCAACAAAGTATTGGTATAAGAAAGAAAGCTCATGCTCTTGGCTAGGTAATGATAAATGAATTATGTAATTTGGATCAGTAACCATGGAGATACATGCAATTCAAAACTGGCACTCATTGGGACAATTATGTGAGTGTCCTTCAAATATGTAGTCAATGCTCTTTTAGTACTTGGTATGCCCTCCTTTTGCCTTGATTACTGCTTCTATCCTTCTAGACATACTCTCAATCAACTTCTGACATACTTCTGGCTCTATCCTCTCCCACACTTCTACAACTCTGTCCCACATCTCTCAAACTTCCTTAGCTTGTGTTAGATACTGGCAAAGTTGTTTTTCATATAGTGCCAAAGGTGTTCAATGGGATTGAGATCTGGAGACTGTGGAGGCTAATCCAGAAGAGTGATATTATTGTCTTCCATCCACTCCTTGGCTTTTTTGGAGGTATGTTTAGGATCATTATCCTATTAAAAAATGAGGTCCTTCAAAGAAATTCCACTTTCCTTTATGCTAGGAAATAGGTTGTGCTCCAAAATGTCCACATACTGCTCAGCATTTATCCTTCCCTCAACTTCTGTAAGTCTTCCTATGCCCTCCCAACCTATACAGTCCCATAGCATGACATTTCCCCCACCAAATTTGACTGTTCTCTGAACTTCTCTTTCAATCAACCCCTCTCTCACCTTTTCCCATATCCATTACCTTCTGTCTGAAGCTATTCTGTTGATTTTAGTTTCATC
>JBBPMG010000408.1:4117-22411 GCA_038090195.1 Boletellus deceptivus
GGCGCGGGAAGGAGAAGGGGGGGGGGTAGCGAGGGGGGGGGGGGGGGGGGGGGGGGGGGGGGGGCTGAGCTGTCGTGACCGTACCTGTAACGATATCACGCAGAGGGTGTGCATACGTACCCAGCGCGGCGGCCGGTTGCCGCACCGGCACGCTCCCTTTTGTTCGTTTCCATCCCTTTGCCAGCGATACAATCGATGCCGGTTCCTTTCTGACTACCGCCTGAAATGTTTATTCTTGGAGGTGCGCCACCTACCTTTTCTCTCGACAAAAAGGTGCTTCCAGCGCCCGTCCGACGGGCCGTCCGCCAAGCGGCCGCATATGGATTCATCTTTCCCTTCCTTCAGCCCCTGCCTGAGCCCGATTGAACCTGGGCGACACATGCGTATGCGCGGAACTCGGGCTCAGCATCGTCCGGCCAGGGGAGCAATGTTGGAAACAGATTCGGGAAGAACGAGACTGCCGTCTGGGCCGAGACGGGCCACAGTCCGCAGCACTCCCCTGAGAGCCTTGTCCGTGATACTTACGTTATTTCTCCGACACGGTCTAGACCCCAGGGGCCGCATCACATCTGGCAGGTCATGATGCAATCACGGGGACTGAGTCTGTGTTCCTACTCCACACACTGGACTCGTCCTTGTGCGTGTGTCTACGTGGAGCACTGGAAAGAGGAGGCCCAGGAGGGAGAGGAAGTGAGAGGAAGGAAAGGTCCACCTTTCTTCCTCCCATTCCCCTCTTTTTTTTTGGTAATTCTGTTTGCCAGCGGGGCCGAAACTGAGCCGGGAGAGAGATTATGTAATGTAATAAGATTGTCCGATTCCAGCGTTCATCGCGGAGTCCCCCCGTAGACTCTTCAGGCCTACATACGAGCCATAGACGACAGTACAGTATCATCATGTGAAAGCAGTTTTTGCGGAGGTGTGATTGTAGAAAACGTGGTAGGAAGGAGAATAAGAGATGGAAGATGGATTTTGTGATCCAAGAACAAGAAAGCAAGAAAGCAAAAAAGAGTAAATTAGAGGGCTCTCGGACAGTGTCGAGTGACCATGAGGGTGAAGGTACAGTGAGGGACGGCGGCGGAAAGCGTTGTAAAGTGTTCGCCTCGTGAGGAGAGCCGCGGTACCCAGAATGAAGAGCGGAGGCATGTAAGCCAGAGACTTGAGCGCATGTCAGGAAAAGAGTATGCTGAATTGCGCGCCCGTGCGCGGTTGCAGGAATAAAGCACTGAGAGGCCCAATAAACGGCCCTTCACTACGTGTCAGAAATCAGTCACTATCATTGTCCATCAAGTCGCCCGCGACCAAACATTTTCTTGGAGGGTCATCGTAGTCGGATGCGTCATCTGAACAGGAAGCTGAGTGGTCAGCGCAACGTCGTCCCCAGTGCTCTCGTCCGATCCTCGGTTGCTACATGCCATGCATCAGCGACACATGAGAACACACTCCCCGGATCTTGCGGGGCATGCACGTTACCTTGAATAGGATATGCGAAGCCCGAGAAGCGACCTCACAGCTCTGCTCGAAGCAATAACGCTGGAATAGGCGGCAGGAATTTTCATTAGCACTCGTATCTCGACACTGACATGTGAACGCGGGGGTACCTCGCGGTCGTTGCTGGCGTCGCCAAGTGAACTGAGTGTTCTTCAAGCAGCAACGGGCGACCAACTCACCAGAAAGGCCGGTCATGGCCACCAATGCTAAGGCACCGTCAATCCTGGTAATCTGGAAAGGGAAGGAACGTCTTACCAGGGACGTCGAGGAAGGCAAATACCTAGGATCATGGATGAGAGCAGTAGGGAGAGGAACGCAACGACCCACCGTCGGGGGAACGTAGGCGATGCCTGCCACAAGGAAATACAAGAGGCCTTGCGCATACAAGCGCCCCACCAAAGGGGATTTCGACGGTTGCCTCGAAAGCCCCACAAGGGAAAGTACGAGGACAAAAAGGTCGAAGCACATGGCTTGCGTACCACGGAATGAGCACACCAGACTGAACGGAATTGTATAGCTTACAATATATGAAGACGGCTGCGTTCGTTGACGAATGTACGAGGTAGACGGTGCACTGGCCATCTGCATGGCGGGCTCGAATGTTTGTAATATCTAATAAAAAGCATTCGAGCTCAGGGTACCGCCAGAAAATGGAGATTCTTACCTAGTATGAGTACAGACCAATGGCCAATCGTAGCTATCAAAAGCAGGATGTGCACCAAACGGGAGTCCCTCCAGATCACCCATCTGCGTCTCTTGTGAGATCCAAGTAGTGGACAAACACGGATACCAGACTCACGTGCGAATCAGGAAATTTATTGAGGCACACCCTAGACCAACGTTACCGAACACCTAGTGTTCAACATTTCAACTGGTCGCCATGAGACCACAGGGAAGTCGCTCACAGCTGAAGTGACGGCACTGGCTGTTGGGGAAAAATAAACTGAGAAAGAAAGGAACGGTATCGTGGCAAGGACTGACACAAGCACACCAAATTTTGTGATGAGCCCATCGTGACTGCCCTTGGGTCAAAGTGCATGAGCATGCATCATTCCAAGGCTGCACCAAAACACAAACATTTCAAACAGGAAAACGAATTGAAAAAATCGTCCCACGACGTAGGGAATCTACCATTCACTTAAAAAAATGACATTCACGCGATATGTGACACTCACCAGACCCCACCGAAAGGCTAGGCGCCCACGAAGGACTGCATATTCTACACCGAGAGACTGGAGATACTCCCACCTGGAGTGTAGTCATAAGAATACCAGCCTTGCTGGGCAAAGAAAACATACCCGTAAAGACCGAGCGCGAGGAAGATAATGTTCACATTAGCCATCGCTAGGCTTTGCTGAAGAGCAGGATTCTGCCATTGGACCATCGTTTTCCTCTGGCTGGATGGAGTAAGTAGACAAGCACTTTGAGAATACTTGTGTTGGGCGAAAGGATGGATGGATGGGAAAAGCAGAGTGATCGGGATGCATACCCAGGTGATCTAACCAGTTCCACCGCCTCAGGTCAGCCGCTACCCGATTAGCAAGCGTTTGAGAAGCACGGAATTGGAAGGAAAAGTTCTCACAGACGCGGAGGCCAAATGGCTGTCCAATAAGCGTCGGTTAGTTATGTGGGGCTCAGCCCTAGACGGTAGCACGCATGATGTACGGTGTCGACTTGGAACTCCATGGCGAAGTGTGTTGTATCGTGAGGATTAGTGTTCGTGTCTTTGTGGTCCCGTTACGAGCGTTGACTTGTCGACTTGATCGTCGCGATAGTACTGTGGGAGTCGGCGCGAGGGTGGCGCAACATCGCATGTGACCACCGACCCTCGGAGTTTCACCGCTTTGGAGAACGTTAAGCCCTAGGACGGACCATCAAAGCAGGCCCACCGTCATGTTATCAGCGCAATCTGCCCGGGGATATTGTTTGCCCTACTACCATGACAACCGCCTCTTGGTCCAACCTACTTTGGCTGTGTCGTGATCCATCGAGTCTCGGGGCGCGCAGTCGTCAGCTGGTTGTTTCGAGGCCCACCTTCGTAACTATGCAGACATGATGGAATCGCTCATTGTCCGCCCCGCCGCGAAGAAAAGAAAGAATGTTGTCGGAGTTCCCTGCTGTCCTTCTCGACAGTTCCGGTGACGTCCCGGGTCGGCGTGACGTTGTGCACATGCGTCTCTGACAGCTCGGACATAACCTTATCGCGCTACCTTATCGCGCCGGAACGTGTCGTCCGACTTGTGGGGCAATCGAATCATCCCCGTCGCTGGACCGTGTATCAGCCAAACTGGGGGAGGACTGAAAACGCGTATACGTACGGTGATGCTTGCGAGTGATTGGCGTAGACGAACGGAGATCAGTCCGTGTAGAAATGAGAGGGGCGGCAGCATCGCCAGTGCCAAGGTCAAAGTCATCAAATGAGATAGTAGCACGCCACCGCCTTTGTGGTGACAGCCACAACACGATCCCACTTTTACATAAAAGCGTTGCTCGTGGTGATACGACCAGTGACATGGCGCATCTCAATTGTCTCTGCGCAGAACAAGTTTAACAAATGCGATAACGTGGCTCATGCTGCGTCCACGCCTGTTGCATCCACCACAGTATGCTGTATATACAGGAGGGGTCGATCCGATGGTGAATATTGTTTATGGAACATTGCAATCACGATTGCAGTTCGGTATGTCTCAGTAAAACTCGAATAAAAGTAAAGCCAGATTCACAAAGATTGCATCCTATTGGCTAGGATCCCCAGATGCATGTGTAGCGTTAACCACCTGCGTAGACATACGAAGGGAGCAATGGTATCAGTGAGTAGCGATATGTGCATATACACATGCGCCGGATTCGAATCAATGGCAACCCAAGGGTATCCATGGTCCCATGGTCAGAGCCCGGTCAGAGCCTATCCCTTTGACGACGAGTCTGCATTTCACAAGTCCCACTTCCGGAACCGTGGCCCCGATGGGTAAAAAACTTGCAGTATGTCTGTTCCGTAGCCCCTCGCGTTGGTACAATCGAAAGTAAAGTCAACCAAATTGATAATTGGTGGTCTCCATATCCCTTTTCTGATGATAATGTGCTGGCACTCCCTATCATGTGACAGCAAGTGCTGAGCACCTCATACGGCACGATGCCATCGACACTAGTGCCAGGCTGTACGCAGCAACTATAAGTGTATTTAGATTATAAGCGCAGTACATTGAGCACTTCGCCACAAACTCAGACAGATGTGTCATGCACTGCATGACGCACACTACCATACAGAGGTCGGAAGATATGTATTCGACGTGCGCCAACTCGAAACTAGACGGCCAGTCACTTCGCGTTTGCTGTGGAACCCTGTGCTACTTCGACCTTGCGTCACGACTCCACCACCTCTTTGCCCGTGATGCTGAACATTCTGATCATATCTTTGATTTTCTGCGTTACCATATGACAGTTTCCTAGGATCGCCAAGTCGACACCAAATTCGTTGATGAGTAATGAACGCAATTTCCATATTGTGGCCTCTTATAAACCCCCGAGGCGGAATCCACATCTCGGGAGGTGATTGGCCCGAGCGGCTCCAGCATGAACAGAATCTTCATGACATAGACGAGGTCTGCAATGTACGCCAATAAGCGTTCTTCAAAGGTTTCCTAGCATCGACGTTCAGTTCACTTTCGGGGGACAGGATGGGTGTACTACTCACGAACGTAGCGCTCAATCTCCAAAGTCGTAGCATTGACAAGGTCAGAAACCGTTGACTCCAGCCCGAACCCTCTTCTCGCTGCAATACCATTAATCCGATAAAAAGGAGGTGCAGACCAAAGTGGTACACACTAGAAACGGGTACTCGTCGTATCTCCCCCGCTCCTGCTAGTTGAAGAGGTTCTGCGCAGTACCGTTCAAGAAAATTTGTCCTCGCCTCCATCAAGTCCGTCACAACGCCTCTGGTGCGAAGCAACACCTCCAGCAGGTCTAGTTGCGTCAGTACAACAACAATCGGGACTATAGAGGGGTGAGGCGTATCATCGTGTTAGAGGCATCGGTTGCAATTATCTGATACACGTACTATCACCCAGAATTTCATTTCTGTTTCGCAAAAATTTTTCTATGCCGGCTTCAAGGAACCGCCCTTTCGCATACGGAATTGCGAGGCATACCCTGCACCCTTTGCTTAGTCGGTCTCTCGTTCAAGCAAAACACCTTACCAAACGGCATGCAGCCTGTCCCCCAACGCCTTCTTATTTCGTCGTTCCTGAATGAAGCGTTTGATTTCTTTCATGTTTTCGCAGTCTCCTGCTTCAAGGCCAACACTGTCATGCAGAACGAATGGGCTGTTGTGCTTTGCGACAAACTCTTGATCGATGTTTGCATAGCCACGTGAGTAGTGGGAAACATCCTAGCAGACATAATTGCGAGCGCCATCGCCGCAGGGGGAATACAGGCTCACCACACCTGTTACCCCAAATATATTTTGAATCAGGGTAGACTTTCCAACACCACTCTGAAAGTCCGTATGAGCGCGATTGATATTTTGGGGGGTAAGTGTACCAAATTACGTTTCCTATTATCAACAGCCGGAATCTTCGAGGGATCAACTCGATGCTATGCCCGAACGGTATAACTCACTGAGGACATTTGCGAATGATATCGGCGGGGGTTGGCAGTAACTTGGATACAGCAAGGTCTCCGCCGTCGATTACGGGTGATGTTTCATCGCGACGATTTGAGCTGGCCGCAGGATAGGAAGAGATCCCGATGATGATCTCGACATTCTGGTGGGTCATTGAATATGCTTTTGAAAGCCGACATCAAGCACGCCCTAGGAAAGAGGACGACAAGGCCTACTTTTATTCCCGTCACTATCTTCCTGTGCTTCAGCGTTCACCTCGCTCAACTCCACATTAACGGAGGGTAGTTCACGTCTCGAGTCAATCCTTGAATACTGCATCGACAGCGATGGTCTGCCCCGGATAGACAGCTCACTTGAACAAGCAGTTTTAAGTCCGTCTCAGAAGGCAATTCGACTAGATATCTCACATAGGTGGATTGAAAACTTCTCTGTATGATTTTCCAGGGGAAATCTTGGTTGAAATCTCCTTTTCGAAATGCCCAGACCGTAATACGATACGGTCCAAAGTCTCTTCAGACTCCCGTCGCAGGATGAGAGTGATGTCTATGAGGCGGAAATCGGCTTTTGCCTCTCAACACACAAGGACCATGACTTACCCTTTACGTAGATGAAACCCTCGGACCGTGGTCGCGACATGGCAGCGTCAGTTCTTGGTCAAGTCACTGGGATAAAGACGTTGGATTCACTGAGGAGGGTAGAGGGTAGAGGCGCCAACGGCGAGAAGGCAGCCTTGCTTTTTATGCATGTCGGCAGCACCTCGGCGCTCATCCGCAAGCCTGATATGAGCGCCTCGATAAGGATCTAAGCGAAATTCGTCCGGTGATTCAGGTCAGGCATCCATACACGAACTGTTCAGGACCCTGCGCGGACCTCTGCGCAGACTTTTCCCGCAGCCGATTAGTAGGGTGCGTTCTTCAGGGTCTGCCTCGTTGCCTTCCCTTCCACACACGGACGTTGAGGGTTCAACGTGTGGACGGGTAGTAGACATGCTTGATGGTGTCAGTCAATCCTGCAGGCGGAGACACGCCGAAATCGCCAAGTACCGCCCAAATTTCGACCCATCTTCAGCTGGGTCGGGTTCAAAGTAGAAAATCGGGTTCCGCTCTGGAGCCGTTTTGAAGGTCAATTTGGAAGTCGATTTGGCTAGGTTCTTAAACTCCGGTTAGCACCGCGCGCTCTGCCCAAGCTGCCCCCCCCAGCTCGAAACCCTCGACCACATACCCTTTGACTGCACCGCCTCCGCCGGTCCCGAAATCTGGACCCTCGCCAAAGGTCTCTTGCCCCAAGGCCAACTGGGCCAATCCCCCACCTCCCTTGGCCACATTCTGGGCTACAGCATCCTGACTGCCGACTCCCCTCGTGTCTCCGCGCTTTCTGCGGAACAAGACACCCGCCGCATGCAGCAACTCGGTGCCCTCCACATCCAGCGCATCCTCGTCTCTGAGGCGGCGCACCTCATCTGGACTCTACGCTGCGAGCAAGTTATAGGCGGCCACCACCCGCCCCACAGCGCCCTCCGCGCCCGCTGGCTCCACAAACTGCAAACCCGCCTGGACTTCGACCGACAAATTGCCCGCTGCAAACGATCTCCTCCCTACACCGCGAAAATTAGACACACCTGGACCGCCACACTGGCTGACGACACACATCCGAACTGGGTGGCAAACTTAGAGGTTTTAGTGGGTATCAATCTATCCCGGCCCCCTGTCGTTACCGGGGTTCCCGGATAGCGCACGGAGTCCCACACTCCCTGGCACGCCAGGGCGTGCGTAAGCGCATTTTTCCTCGGACCAGGCGTCGTAGACGCCTGCCTTGGCGTATTGTGTAGGACTAGACTAGTCGGTCGCTATGCAATAATACGGCTTGTCCAAAAAAAAAGAAAACTCCGGTTAGGACTTACCAACTGCCCTTGTGCTTTGACATCTACCAATGATTTTTCCCTACGCCCTACTCCTTTCCTCAGAGGTATCCCCACCTACCACATACAGTCTGACGGAAGGGCGTCACGTTCCTTGATGACGCAGCCTCCGAGTTAGTGGTGCGACACTACTTTGTTGAAGTTTGGGTACAAGAGCGCCCTGATAACTATCTGTCTGGCAACCTGTGCGTCCTCCTCGACGGAGCGTTCGAAACCGCGCTTGGTGGATGGGAACTGTTCGAACTCGGGGGGGTTGGATGAGTGAACTGGTCGCTTCTTCCTTGGCAGTGAATGACCTCTCTTCTCATTCCTTTGACTAGTAACGGGGTGTTCGAAATGACCATCGTGTCCTCGAACAACTCCTACGTTGCAGAACGCGTATCTCCGCACCACGCTCATGCAACGTTTTTGGCATGGACAATGTCCTGAACGGCTACACGTACAACCTCATCGACTGCGCCCCAAATGAAACCGGCCTGAAGACGCTGCCCAGCGGCAGCAACAGTTCCACGTTGGGCCTGACCCCCCACCACCAGGTGTACGATGCGATCAGTATCACCACGAGCCCATGACTGGCGCCGTGATCAACCCTGTCTAGAGCGCACGCATTAGCACGCGGAATAGCGCCAGCATCTGGTGCGGTCGATTCGAAGTTCATGCAAAGCTGCTAGAGGGCAGGTGCCCCCACCACCGGCGAGGGCGTGCTACTGAATTTGGATGCAACAGTGGCCAGGAAGGTCGTCGGTCGTGATCCATGAGTGCGCTTCTCATCATGGAAGCGTAGCTTTGACCTCCTATCTGAATGTTCCCCACCCACAGCACGCACGGGCTTTGGCTGCTGAGTGATAGAATCGACATTATGGAATCTCACGCCCTATCGATGAGATCGGATCGCCCTTCGCTTTTGGTCCGTTGAGACGCGCCAAGGGGAATCGACTACGTCTACAGTTTGTTCAATCGAGGACCGTTGGCACCTACAAATTGGTTGGTTACTGGACGCAACGTCGGGCGGACCATGAGAGGCCTCTCACATGTACCCGCTCGAATAGGAGTTGTGTTCCCTGTAAGCAGCCTCCTTTCTCCACTTCAGCAGAATTTTCGATTGGGAAAATGGAAGAGAGGGTTCCGAGACTGATTTCGTTTTTCTCTCGAGGCGCATCTACGTCGACGGAAGGTTGAGTGACATGCTCGAGCTCACCTTCAACGGGCTCTTCTTTTCCTGCTGAGACTTCCGCTCGTCGCTGAAAAGGGATAAACACCGATAATACTCCAGAGCCCGTGGGTGAACGGAGCCGACGCGATATCGTTTGATCAGCGTGAGTACCATTCCCTCGTTGATGCCTTCAACCAGACAGCGCGTTAACGTGTTAGAAAATTTTTTTATTGGATCCTGGATTCACTGTCGGTAGCAAGAGCGGGTGGTTTCCCGACAACGTGGGCGGAAAGCCACGGTTGGTCGACTCGGCCACCTCGATGCGTGACTTTGACAATGCCTAAGACGAGCGGTATCCTAAGCAGGGATCCGACGGCGGAGGTAGTTCGTTCGTCACGTACGTTTATTACTCCCCGCCGTATCCTTGTTTTCTTCTCCAGCTTGCTGACCCAGTGCGTGACCTGAATGCCCTATAGCGATTACGTCAAAATGTGGCAGGTGTGTCGAGGCACGAGGGACACATCGCCTTCGTCTTCAAACGATGGGTTTGTTCTTTCGTTCGGGCATGCACATCGTTGTGGTACAATTCCTCAGACGAGACGCCGATTTATTCGTTGGTGGGTTGGGTATCCGTCTGGTCGGCCCCGCTGGAAGAAAAATGTCAAGTTTGGGCCTAGAGGGGCCATGCCCGTCGCGAATACAGTTGCACACATGCGGGAGATCGAACCGATGTATAAAAGGACAGCGCCGCAGGCGAATCAATAAGTAGATGTGGGCCATCATCCATTACATGACTCAAGCGAAGATTTGGAGCTGCTTCACCTGAAGTCGGGAATCGTCATCGCACGCACATATAGAATCGTTGCATCCACTTGTGCTGTATCCACGCTATCTGTTCTCTCGGATGCGAGCACAGGAGAATCGGATGATTAGGGCGATGGCAGCATTCGCTCGCGTCGTGCACCCTCCCGACCCCCGAAGCCAACGATGGTAGAAATGTCATCAGCATTCGCATTGAAGTGCGTTGCGAGAATGCACACACGCGCCGTGAGCGTCAGAGGCACGGGTTCCTATGGAGGGATGCGATCCTTCTCGCACCCTGGATCAACGTTCCATACCGCATCAGGGCGGGGAGAAGTCGTATAAAGGTAATAATCGTTCGCACGAGAACACGGCGCCTTTGAACCAGCAACCAACAAGGAGCTAGCATACGACGAAAATGACCGTGCGAGCCAACATGAGGTCCAGGGACATGGACGTGTTGATCAGTCGTTTATGCGGGCGTACGCACGCGCACCAAGATTTCAAGTCGGTGTCTGCAAATTGGAATGTGTGGTGGACAGTACATACCTTTTGCTCCATCGTTGACCTCCTGTTCGATCGATACATATCCGAGGACGAGCATCTTACTCGATAACAAGGATCCGGTCTCCCCTCGAGGTTTAACTCAACGTCTCGTATGAGCTTGGAGACATCTGCAATCGTGGGCTCACCGGTACCTACTTTGGAGCGCATGCCAAGACCCTCGGGTGGTCCCAGAGTCTGGAGACATGCTTCTGTCGGTGGTACGATGTCCGACTTGCAACTTGGTCCCGGAATCTGGAACAATCTCATTTGCTTAAGAATTTCGCGAACATAACACGAGATGACAGTTGGGATACGATTGAACTTGTCAACCCGGTCCACGTCCGGAATAGGCATTGAGATCCGGCCCGGCCCGGGACGGCGAATAAGTTGTATTCGGCATAATATTCCCACGCTTCGTTAATTAACGGATGCCCAAAATTTCCGATGGGTTTTCTTGAGATGCAGACGCTTGCGCGACGGGTGCCCTGTTCATGGCATTGGGCACTGCGCTCACGTCCTCGCCCACCATCTTCGAAGTGGCTCCTTGCGTTCTCCCCGACCTCACGTTCTGCCTCGACTGCCACTGCGCGGACGCCGGAGAGCACAGAGACGCCCCAGCACACCTACCCCAAGTATGAATTGTCAGAGTCAGACCTCAAGCGGATCAACTTTCAGCGGAACATTGGCGTCTCTGCACACATCGACTCTGGCAAGACCACCCTGACCGAGCGTGTTCTTTTTTACACCGGTCGAATCCGTGAGATTCACGAGGTCCGTGTTCCGTCTCGTCGAATGAGCCCTCGCAGATGATCTCTTGCTCTTATGTCGCGTACAGGTCCGTGGTCGGGATGCTGTCGGCGCAAAGATGGACAGTATGGAGTTGGAGCGTGAAAAGGGCATCACCATCCAGAGTGCTGCCACGTTCTGTGATTGGGAGGCACAATCTCCGACGACGGGCGAAAAGCAAAAGTACGCCATCAACATCATCGATACCCCAGGTCTGTCACCTTCATTCTCTGGTCTCATCTCACCCATTCTGAATTCGTACATGGTGCAGGACATGTCGACTTTACGATAGAGGTCGAGCGTGCCTTGCGTGTCCTTGACGGTGCCATCTTGGTTTTGTGCGCCGTCTCTGGCGTTCAAAGTCAGACTACCACGGTCGATCGTCAAATGCGTCGGTATAACGTTCCTCGGATATCCTTCATCAATAAGATGGACAGGTGCAACATGGACCCCTGTCGCGATACGTGAATACTGACACCAACCTTCAGACCTGGAGCTAACCCCTGGAGAGTCATTGGTCAAATTCGGTCTAAACTGAAGATCGCTGCTGCCGCAGTCCAAGTTCCTATTGGTGTTGAAGACGAGCTCAAGGGTGTCGTGGATCTGGTACGTTGGAAGGCAATCTACAATGAGGGCGAGAAGGGGTAATTCAATTCTACTACCGTCATCCCCTAGCCTCACATATCTTTTTAGCATCCAAGTCGTGGAATCAGATGAGATCCCCGCTTCAGTCATCGATCTCGCCAAAGAGAAACGGACCGAACTGATTGAGCAACTTGCCGAAGTCGATGATGAAATTGCGGATATGATTCTTGCTGATGAAACACCTACTAGCACTCAGATCGTTGAAGCCATCCGCCGCGCAACCGTCGGTCTCAAATTCTCCCCTGTTTTTCTCGGTTCGGCTATCAAGAATACGGCTGTGCAACCCATGCTGGACGGTGTTTGTGCTTACCTTGCTAACCCTGCAGAGTCCACCGTAACCGCCCATGATACGAGACTGCCTCATGGTTCACCCCCGGTCCCACTGGCACCCGCTGCTGAGGCCCCGCTTGTTGCACTGGCGTTCAAGTTGGAGGAAGGGCGATTTGGTCAGCTGACCTACATGCGAGTATATCAAGGCACTTTGAAGAAGGGGTCCTTCATCTTCAATGCTCGCACGGATAAAAAGGTCAAAGTTCCACGCTTGGTTCGCATGCATAGCAACGAGATGGAGGTCAGAACTCCCATTCTTGTTGACGTCTCTTACTGACACTCAGTTCCTGTCCAGGATATCGATTCTATTGGCCCGGGTGAAATCTGCGCTGTCTTTGGTGTCGAGTGTTCCTCGGGTGATACTTTTACGGACGGCTCTTCTAGTTTTTCCATGGTGAGTCCTACACCGACTACAGAGCATCAGACTCATTGTTTTGTAGACATCCATGTTCGTCCCCGAGCCCGTCATCTCGTTGGCGATCAAGCCTCAAGGACAGGAGACGCCCAACTTTTCTCGTGCTCTCAACAGATTCCAGAAGGAGGACCCGACGTTCAAGGTGCACATTGATCGCGAGAGCAAAGAGGTATTTCCGATGCCATCTCCGGATGCTAATTCCATCTCATGCCTGCTCCAGACTATCATTTCCGGCATGGGTGAACTCCACCTCGAAATTTACATTGAGCGAATGCGTCGCGAATATGGCGTCATTGTCACGAGTGGTAAACCTCGGGTGGCCTATCGCGAGACGATCACAGAACGTGCCGAATTCTACCACACGCATAAGAAGCAGACCGGTGGTGCCGGTCAGTTCGCCAGAGTGATCGGCTATGTGGAGCCCATCCCATTCGACCCCGAAAATGGGCAGGACAAGGAGTTTGTGAACACGGTTATGGGAGGGAACATTCCACACAACTACATTCCTGCATGCGAAAAGGTTTGTTGATTGACCCATATGCGAAGGCTGGAAGCTCAACGAAAGGTCTGGATGGATGTTTCATGCGCACCTTCTATTTTCCTAGGGCTGGTTCGAAGCGCTCGAAAAGGGTACGCTCTCGGGGAATCCGATCGTCGGTGCCCGGATGGTCCTTCAGGATGGTTCGTATCACGTCGTGGACTCTTCCGAGCTCGCTTTCCGTATTGCCACCATTGCCGCTTTTCGTGAAATTTATTCGAAGACGAAGCCGATCATCCTAGAACCGATCATGACGGTCGAGGTCATCGCTCCCGGCGAGTTCCAGGCAGCGGTCATCGGGAGCTTGAACGCTCGGCGGGGGACGATCTTGGACAGTGAAGTGCGGGACGAGGAGTTTACGTGCACGGCCGAGGTTCCGCTGAACGACATGTTTGGGTATTCGAGTCAGTTGAGAGGTGTGACGCAAGGCAAGGGCGAATTCAGTATGGAGTACCGGGTGCGTCCTTTGTCCTTCAGATTCTCTTTTTTCAAAGCTGGCAGAGACTGACGATGATTTTTTTCGGCAGACTCACATGCCAGTGTTACCACACGTGCAGAAGGAGCTCGAGGAGGCGCACAAAAAGACGATGCCCCAGGCAAAGAAGTAGACAGGTGTGGGCCGTCGACCATCGCGCCAAGCAGATGCGAGACTCGAGCTAGGCCTGGAATCGACTATCATTAACTACACACGCGCATACATAGAACTTATTGCATCCACTTTTATTGCACGCACGATGTCTAATGTCTTGTTCGCTGAACATGCATCCTCTCTCGTAATACAAGCGTAGTTGAGCAGGATGGCGAGAGCTGAACTGAGGAGACGCGGCGCGTTACAGTTTCTTGTCTCCCTAGTGGCAACTTGTCGCAGACTTGCCCCATCCATCGAGGTGAAGCGACAGTCGCGTTTACGCGCGTCGTCAACCCTCTGAGTCCCAACCTCTCGAAGAGCAGTGATGAGCATGTCATCCGCACCCGCCATTGTGTATATCATCATGAATATGACCCGCATCGCTAGCATCGACATCCGCAGGCACACGTGCACGTACCGAGGGTGTCAGGAGAAGGAGTCCCTGCGGAGAGGGGCGTTCTTGTCCGTGTGTTCTGGATCAACATTGCTGTGTGGCAATAAGAAGGGAAGAAGTCACCCAAAGGCAATAAATTTTCACGCGAGTGCGAGACAACTGTTGTGCCAAGCGACCGACGTACAATAAAAAAAACCATGCCTAACTTGAGCCGGGAGGGACATTCCCCTCGTGCTCAGTAGGGCTCCGAGTGTCTTTCGAAGAGGCCAGGGAGGGGTCTAGGTCCTAGGAACACACGCTGTGCTGATCGATTGGATCGGGTGACCTTTGAAAACACACGCACGTACCAAGGTTTCCGATAGCCGGCTCGTCTGCAGATTGGAGCGTGTGGTATGTAGACAGTGCCTCTTTTTCCCATCGTTGCCGATTTCCAGTTCGGCTATCGAGTGGCGGATCCTCGGGGGAACGGTCGTCTGGCCCTGCCAGTGGGAAGGAGCCAGGGTCGCCCAGATCCGCATTTGAGGCCCGGACCTACATCTCGCACAAACATCCGCAGCCATCGGTTTTGCTTTGGGAGCATCACGATATCGAGCAGTCGCACCAAATCACCTTCCTGGCCGGTGCACCAAAGGCAGTGGACGAGGCCAGATCTGAGTCAAGAGGACAGGTAGTACCTTTGATCTAGTCGGGTCGAGAGCGCGCTCGAGCGACTGGTAATCAAGCTAGAGCCTTTGGACGGCGTTGGAGTCTGGGAACGTGCTTCCATCGGCGATACTAGAGCGGGGCTGTTGCTGCCTCGCGTTCCAGCTCATCCGGGTCGCCCTGTCCAAAACGAGTCCCCGCCGCGACCTCTGGTCGTTCGTGACCCAACGCACCCTGCAGCGTCTTTGCCTATTTCGAGAATATTCAGTATCGTGAGTTTCCGTTGATGCTGACATGTTTCATAGGGCTGAGGTGAGCGGGTGGTCGTAGCTCGTACGTATAGATACGCCCCTCGAGCTCGACGCCTTTGGCTCTGGGTTCGGTAGCTACGACGGGTTGTCTGGTGACTTTGGGGGTGTTGGTTGGACTTTGTATATCGCCAACATGAGTCGTATGGGATCGATATCAAAGTGTGCGGAAATAACAGTAGGCCGTGGGAACACGGATATTACTTGCCAGTGACCTGGTGACCTCGCACTTTGTGGCTCACAGGCTGGCGCTTGGGAGACAAGATCACCTTTTCGCTGAAACTACTATTCAGTGCTTGATACAGCCTTGCTCTCAACAGAGCAGCGACGCAAACTCTTCCACGCGAACACGAGTACCATCATCAGAGTTTACGGTGTGGGACCATGAGGGCGGAAACGCAGGTCCTTGCCCAGTTCATGGCGGTGTATGAATAACAGAAGGGCAAGCTTCTGGAAACCAGTTCAACCCCGAGACGCTGGCACGGCACCAATTAGAGATATGTTTCCATTACACACCTGTGGTGATGTATTGACGAACGTGAGCACTTCGTGTTTCCGTTCTTGCGGACGTGAACGGCTGAAGTCGCAGTGGTTGAAGGCAGTGATCTATCTGTACAATCAATCTGTGTGACAGGTGATGTCCGCCATCTTACATGCTGTAGACGCGTAGCCGGATGGATTGGACCAAGCTGTCGTAATCGATTTCGGGGTGGAACAGCCGACAACGCGCAGTGTTTCACCAAAATGCTGGCCTTTGGCACCGAGCCTCACGGGATACAGCACGGCTTCATGGTTCCTCATCACAGCGATGGACCTCCTCTCTCCTATCCATCGTCATCGCATTGTGGGCCGACCCTGCACGCGCAAGCCGCACCTTCGCATAGCAATCAGAAGTCAAGAAGACTACCACATCTGTCCGCGTCGGATCCAGGCAGTACGGCGTAGAATGTTCCTTCCGTGTCCGATCACTTCTTTCCGCAGAGCACGCGGCGTCTGCATGTCCATCAGCGTGGCTGTTCGCCGTATCTGACTCGGATGCTTGAAAAACCCGCCGCTCGCCTCCGTCTCTCTCTCGTCAACGACCTCTTGTTCAACATGTCTGTGTCCATCTTTCGCGCGTTTGGACAGACCACGCCGTCTTCGCCCCCAACTCGCAGTGATACCCGGAAGAGATTGCCTATCCATCGTGGAACGTACTCGTTTACTAACCGACAAAGCGGGACCGCGATGGAGATGACTAGCGACAATGCTATCGTAGGTAAGTCCCCAAATATCGCATATGCTGTGCGCTCCGCCCTGTCCTCATGGGGCTACCACTCAGGAATGCCACCCAAGGACCTGGACTCCCAAAAGGTGCGTCCCGTTTGCGCCCATGGTATCTCGCTTCGTACTGACAACGTCGACGGCAGTGGGAAGTCCACCCGCTCGGCGCGGGCCACTCGATTCGAAACCTGAAATACGGCAAATACTTGTCCGTCAAGTCAATTGCTAAGGAGGCGCTCGTCGTTCCGAGCGACTTTCCCGTGGCATGGCACGTAAAGGAGGTACACGTCCCCGAGGAAAACGCTGCCTTTTACGAGTGAGTCGTGCGCAAAGACGCGTGTATGCTTGGCTCCATGTCGCGTTGCATCTCTGACTCGGCGGTGTGATCTGCACGTGTAGAATACGTTGGCCCGGGACCGATTTCATGTTTGAGCTCGCAGAATTTGGTAGCTCTGCTTCGAAGACCAAGGTGAGAGGTCTTTTTTTACAGCTTCTTCTACCACGGTAGATATTGACCCACTGCCACCCCAGATACACATTTCGGAAGGTCAGCTGACTGCGGACCAGCAGCGTTGCCGGTACTGGAAAGCGAACCGCATTCGACAAGGTTCCTTTTACCAATCCTCCCCCCCAGCGACCCCCGGTCCCGGGGACGGGATGGGTTCTGGTCTCTTTGGTTTCGCGGGTAAGTTCCTATCATGTGCGTGGGTGGTGACACTCTTTTTGATGTCTTCCTTGTTTATTTAAACATTCCCCTTTTCCCTATCCGTCTCTTTTGTTCAGACAAGTGGAAATCGCTAGTGGTGTCGGAAAAGAAGGTGCAGATCGCGCCACAGCAATCTCGAAACGGCAGATAATGTTTTCTTCTTTTTTTTTTCTGTCCGACAATCTGCGAGTTTAGTGCTTTGGGGCCTTGTACTATGTATATGTAAACTACCTCTGTTGTTTTCACGAACACTTATGATGGCATGCTGGAGTTGTAACTTTTTTTTTAATGCAGTCGCATTCCTTTTGTGATGACGTCCGTGAACCCACTACCCTGATCGAGATTATTTGGATGGCTGTGTGTGATTTCCATCCAGTGACGTCGCGTGTGCTCGGATTGGGTTCAATATGACGCACAGGATGGCCCGAAGGCGGAGTGCAAGGCTGCACCCCATGGCCCTGCGCGCATCGCACGCCATAGGTACTCACAACAACCAACAAATCACATTTCATGGGGACACCGCTCTTGACCCCTTTGTCCTAGCACAAGCAAGAGTGATACTTCCCTTGATTTAATTCCCCTCACGCCGTCGTCGCAAACGCCCGCGCCTGGACATTGTACAAACGCGCATACTCGCCCTCATTGGACAACAAATCGCCGTGCGTGCCCGTCTCGACCACAGTCCCGTCTTTCATGCAACTACTCATGTATTCAGACATCCCATCGTACACATCAGAATGGGAACGACTTACATGATCAGATCCGCATGCTTCGTCAGGTGCCCAAACCGATGGGTCACAAAGAGCATCGTTCGGCCGTTTCGTTCCTGACGAAGGTCGGTAAGCAGTCGGTATTCCGCTTCCGGATCGAGCGCAGAGCTGGGTTCATCCACGGTGACGAGCTTCACAGGAGAAGCAAACAGACGCATGAACGTTCGGGCACTAGAACATGTGGGACACCGGTGAGAACGTCGTCAGACCCGCGGAGATGAACGTACGCAACCAGCTTCTGCTTCTCTCCACCTGGGAATCAAATGTTCGGCAGACCAGACAAATAAAACGTAGGGGTTCCTCACCTGAGATGTTCGCAGGATTCTCCGTCTTCGTCTTCAA